>QFDW01000118.1:0-15765 GCA_003315895.1 Lactifluus rugatus | reverse complement strand
TGTATTTCATTTTCTCTAATCGATTTGTTCGGGATCTGGGGGGGGGAGGAGGCAACAACGAAAATGGGGTGGCTGATAAAGTCCCCGCGGGGTGGTGGCAGCCCCTGTACGCGAGAACGCTGTTCGCCGTGTGGTGTATGTAAGGGGGGAGGGGAAGGGGGGGCGGGATGATGGACTGCCCCGTGTGCGGGGACAACTCGGGACATTGATGGTACATGGGATCTGGCCCAGGGACTGGAACATCGCGGCGAATCTAGCACCGCCTTTTGTGTGTGTGTTAGTCGAGCAGCGGCAGTGCTCGGCATGTGCTTGCGTGGTACGGATGCTGGTGGCGTACGCTGTAAAGAGTTAGCAGGAAGCGCTGGTACGTTCTCGGTCATAACTCGCATGGGAAGTTATGAGCGGCGGTGGACAGAACGTACTATCTGTCACGGCTCAGTTGGTACCTTCGAGCCGCTGCCAAAGAAGGAGATCTTCAATCGCAAAAGTGTTTGTTTTGAGTAATAACTGTGTCGAACCGTATTGACCTTCCCGCTTTTGGGCCTCAACGAACGTAAGGTCCTCCACACACCGCGATATAGTGGGATCCCTGAGCGGGATGGTGACGTGAGAATGAAGCTAGAGTGCAGGTGTGACCTCGAAAAGGGCTTCCGCACCCTGGGCCTCCTTCTATTTAGTCGTCTGTTGGCTGCATCGGGTAAGCCAGTCAAGTAATCGTCTTGTGCCTCTTGGGCCGGAACCGTCCTTGTTCCTCTCTCCCCTGGCCACGATGGCGGCTATACACGCACCACGCCGCACCTTCGCCGATTGGATTTTACCCAGGATGCCTTTTCCTCTGGATGATTCCCTAATATCCCGGACTACTAGCAGCGCTTGACTCGAACACACCGGAGCTTATATTAATTACCATCGTACCTGCTTCTCGGATGCCATGCTCGTGCTGTATATAAACGTCGAGATATCCCCCCTCCCCTGGTGTACTGCATCCAGGCCCGCCCACTTGTAGCTCCTCTCCCCTCGGAACGTATCATTATCATTTACACTCCATCATGAGTGACACCAAGTCCGCCACTACCGTCATGCAGAAATCCTCCAAGGGTACAACCGACGGCACATCGAACGGCACGGTGAGCGCTTGATTCTCGCCACTGACACTGCTCTATGGTTGACGCGTATTCTACTCTAGCCTGGTGGCGGCACATCCTCAGCGACGAATAGTGCTGCAAACGGGGCAGGGACAGACCAAGCTACTTCCCCATACATGATGCCAGCACCCGTCCCCGGGGGGCTCAGCCCGCCTCCATATCACTTCAAGCGGCGAAAGTAGACTGAAGGGTAGGTCTGAGATTGTACTGCGGTGACTCGAGAAGAACTAACACCACTCGCGGATAGCCGAGTACTGACTGACTCACGGTTCCACCTCAAATGAATGACATGACATGACTTCATTGTATCGTCAGATTTTGATACCTGCTCGTGTACACATAAAAGATGATACCAATGTTAGATACCCTTTGAATTCGAACGTGGTTGTGGTTCGTGGTTATTGTTAGCGGCAGTAGTCCAAAGTCGGAGATTGAATCAACTACGCCCGACTCGCGGCGGCAACATGTCTGACCAGCGCTCGTCATAGTTCTTTCCAAAAAGCTCTTTTTTTTTGTCTTGCTTTGTCTTGTGCTCTCTTGTTCCTCAATTCAAATATCATATATGGCCCTTTCGTTCATCGGGTCTGTTCCTCCAGTTGACATTCCGTGTGGTCGACTGACGGCTACGCCCCCTCCCCCTCCAGGAAACCGATCTCCCTTATTTCTCATTCTGATGTGCGTTACCGCGGCATCCTCGCAGGTATCGACCCCGCAGCGTCGACCATTCAGCTCTCAAATGGTTAGAAACCCGATTTACGTTCGTGAAAATCTCTAAACTGACGCTGGGGTCGTAGTCTATTCCATGGGAACCGAGATGCGTCGGTAGGTCCTATCCCCTTCCTGTAGCTTTTCCTTTTCTTTCGGAAGCGTATTAGGGCATATTAGCACAGACTGGGCGCCCACAAATGGTGCTCACGTATGAGCCCGCGTGTTCTTTCTCTCCTTTGGTGTCTTCTCTTACAGCATACATAGGAATCTGACGCGTTTTTTTTCACATAATGCAGGCCGCCTTCTGAGTTTATCCCGCCTGTTCAAGAACCGTACCAATACATCATCTTCCGTGCCTCAGAAGTAAAAGATTTATCGGTTGATGAACCCGCACCCCTCAGGAGTGTCCATGATGACCCGGCCGTGCTTGGGGTATGTCTTCCAACATCACATTAATTTCTACCTCCGCTTCTTCCATTTGTTTCAAAACAATACCTCCGGTAAAACGTGTACCCGAGCCACGGCCCCTAAAGTTATCCCTTTTCCTTGACTATATCGGCGTCTGACTTCCGCCTTGTACTGATGGGCGCCCATGGTATAGGCATCTGCACCTACTGCGGCCAATGGATATCCACAGTATCCGCCAACAGTTGCCCAGCCTGTACCTCAGCAGCAGCCTCAGCAGCAGCCGTACACTCCACAACAGCCGCAATCGCAACCACAACAGCAACAACAGCCACACCCCACAGCACCGGTACCCACGCAGTCAGCAGGCAGTAATGGACGACGCACGGCCAACTTGAACGGCAGTGGCCCCGTGCAGACCGCGGCGGCTTCGCTCGAGACTGTTGAGCGCGCCCTCGGCGACCTGCGGAGTTCCACCAATGCGAACAACCGCGGAGGGGCGGGGAGGCGGGGAGGTAGCAACGCCACCCGGGACGTCAAAGTGGGGGACATTCGCGTGCCGACGACGGACTTTGACTTTGAGGGCTCGAATGCGCGATTCGACAAGTCTGCCATCGCACCTTCGTCATCCAGTGCAAAAACTGATGGTTCGAATGTGGAGGACGGCGAGGTGCAGGAGGATGATATACAGCGGGCGTACAACCCGGGGAAAAGCTTCTTTGACTCGCTTTCGTCCTCAACGCAGGCACCGCCTCTGATGCAACATGGCAGCGGGCGTGGCGGGCGTGGCGGAGGGCGCAATCGTCGAGAAGAAGAGCGCGAGAGGAACGTTGCTACGTTTGGCGAACCTGGTGGGGTCGGCCTGATGGGGCCTGGTGCCTATGTCGGTGGTTGGGGTGGCTTCAGGCGTGGAGGCGGGCGGGGGGGAAGGAGAGGTCCACAAGGACAGATGGGAACACGATGAGTTGGAAAGTAGTTTCTTCTAATCTCGTCCTTCAGATTTTCTCTAGGCTGTGCGTTGCAACGTCTCAACGTTGCCCAAAAGTCAAACGTCGTTGGTTGTAATGTGTGTAGTTCAGTTCTGTCTTTGCGATCTCCCACACGGTCACTATTTACGGCCAAGTTATCCTTCCTTTTTCCGCTTCGATCCCGAGACGATCCTAAGCCGAAGTTTATCCGACCGAGTGTTAATGCCAAAAGGTCATAATTGGGCAGTATGAAAGAAATCGGAGTTAATGGTGGATAACGAGGCCGATGCAGGACTCATGAAACTATAAATGCCCCGGCTTTGTCATGAACGGTCATAACCTCCCGCGGCAAGAGAATGATAGTGCCGTCGTCTGCAATGACCTTGAAACGCACTGCTCGGAGCATGTCAGAGTTTTGAACTGGGGTTGGTGGGGAAGGAGAGCGGTCGAGAGGAAACTAATAGGGGAAAGGACATGGTACGCACGGGTCGTGAAAGGTTCTCCGCGCGCTTTGCGTATGCTCGTAAAGTACACCGTGCCTGCGCCTTCCCAGGGAGAATGTGTCAGATACGCGTTTTACGAGCGCTCCGGAATCAGTACAAGAGCAAAAGGCAGGGCAGACGGAAGAAGATTCCCGCGCATGCATACCGAACGCGCGCAAAAACGTATACACGTACCCTTGTGACCTTTAATGCGGAAGCTGATGTCAATGTTACCCTGCAACATTTTGACCTACCAAGTGAAAAGGAATCATAAAGAATCAGCAGAGGGTTGCTGTAATCATTAAAAACCTTTGCCCTCCCTTTCACACCCCCTTTCCGATTTCCCCTCTTTCTTTTTTTGATTGCCGCATGAGATGAAAGGGGAAAGGGAAGGTTGTATGATGGGAGGAGGAACGCTAACATACCGAGCCGTACACCCACGGACTGCCATTGAGGTACCATGCGGGTTCAGGCCGCACCGCATCTCCAAGGACGACGCGCACGTCCTCGTTCTCGCGCAGCTCGCTGAGCACACGACGCATCGCGGAGCTCGAGAGGCGTTCTTGGTTCGCGGCGTAAGCCAAGAACGCGGCCCACGCGCCAACGCCGCCGATGCAGACTGCGAGCAGGCCTGGCCAGGCGCGCTGGTGTGCACAACGTTGTAGATAGATTGATGTGGTGTTGTCAGGATTCTTTTCTAGTGAGAGGGACGAGAGGGAAAACAAACTCACACGGTACGGTGGGAGGTCACGCGAGTGTGGTCGGCTGTAGTATTGGCGCGGGCGGGCGGTGGAGGAGAATGTTTCGGGTGGGGGGAGGGGTTTTGGAGGTGGACGCGGGAGCTTGTTCGCGAATGTGCGGGAGAAACTGGTCGTTAGATTGTTGTGGTGGTGTCTGAGGGCAGTTGGTGGTCTTGTCATTGTCGTGGTCATGGTGCAATGACCGGCCCCGACTATAATTGTAATTACCCGCCGGCCAACCCCCAGCCACGGCAAAATACGTAATACAATGGCCGGACCAGACTAACAATTACTTGGGCGATACTTGTTATCAAGCATGCAAGAACCTCACCGACCAGTTCTCTGTTCTTCGCTGTCGTCACGTACTGCTCTCAAGTGCGTTTCTTATTTTTCCAAGCCGGGAGACTTGACTTTGCGTCGCTCACGGATACAGTACAATCTCTGATGGCGTTCGTAAATTCACGATTATTGCACAGCCAATTCTAGCGGACCTTCGTAGAATTAGAGGGACTACGTGGCGTTGCGTAGCACTCAACAAGTTGGGCTTCTCGACTTGAGCAAACGGAGTCCGCACCTTCGCACCAGGAAAGCACGTCCAGACGCAATTTAAGCACGAAAATTACGCCTCTCAAGGGATCTATGCAGTGCTGCAGGTAAGCCCTCCGGGTGTATGTACGTGGGACTCCGCCAGCCTTGAACTTACACTATAGCTGTTACCGTGAATCATTGGTACGTTTCGTAAATGGTCAGACTTTAACAAACCTATTGCTTTGGTCAAGCAGGCCTCTTGAACTGTCGACGATGCACACACTCTTTTCATGCCTTTCAAACTGGAGCCTCATATGGACTGGTCATCGTCATGAGTTACGGTCTTTTCAGCCGGGTGGGTATGATGAGAGATCGAACTGTTGGATGATAGGGCCGAAGAAGCACACCGCTCCAGTACCCTGACACCTGTCTGTCTGCTTCTATACTCTGCCAGACCTGTTTCATCAGAAAACAGAGCGGAGTGATATCTCTCCGACGGTTCTCTCCTTCCATGTGCCCCTACACTCCACTCCTTAATCAAATTCGCTCACATATTCGAGCCATCCATTCATGGGGCTTCTGGCAATATCCCGGGATCGGAGGACAAACGGAATCAGTTCGGAACTGACAACGGGAACGGAGAGAATCTCTGTGGTGTCTCCAGCCGCCCGATGGTCGCACTTTGCGTGTCCGGATCACTAGAGAGGTATGGAAGTTCGACGGGGTTTTCCATTTTTATGGTGGCGAACTCCTCACCCTGCCCTGCATTGCGTGAAAAAGTCTGAATCCACCTTTCCTCCATCACGCGTCCCACGATTGCTTTGATGGATACGCTCCCTACGGTCGGCCGCACCTTTTCCCTGCCATGCACCATCGTGGCTTCCAGAGTCTCATGGACCTAATATGGCCGACAGTGGTCTGCAGGCCGTAGTGTGGAAATATCGCTACAAAGAACCAAGGAACGAGGCATTACTTGCGTGTCTATAATGTCGTAATCTCGGCCTTCATTAGGCGTTTGTCCATTAGCAGATCTATGGTGTGCCCATAAATGGCCGGACGCAAATGACGGAGGTGGGTTTGTGCATAACATACCATTAATCAAGGGCTACTTGTCATCGGTACAGCAGGCGGACCGGTGGAGGACACCGTATGTCAGCAAACTTGAAGAAGCTGGGACCGACTTTGCTGGTGGCGAACGCAGGCGCGGCGGATCCGCGACTCGGTGCCTTAACAGGGCCGATTCTTGTAACCCGCAGCAGTAAATACCTCATTTGGAGGCCCCACATGGGTCGACTGGACACTCCTATCTTCCTCCACTACTTTTAGGAGTCATTTAAGGCATTGGTCGGTGTTTAGTCTGCTACCCCTATAGTATGTTGCGGACATAGACCTCTCTACCATGCGAACTGCCGTTGGGCTTTCTAGCGCCATAAAACAAAGAACCATGGCTCATGTATCCCAGTTTTTCGCGTCGTCCGCGCTTTTCGATTTCAACAAGGACGCGGCTCCTACAAAATAATTTTCGAGGTTGACGCAGCTGAATGGCTGGAAGAACCGCGATAGAGGACACAAAGAAGCCCGCAAGAGATTTGCCGATGCGCTGGCAGCTGACTTTAACGCCACGTATGGAACAGACATAAACTGCCTCGACCACTGGCACGCTTTGTGCCACGTCCTTGGCATTCACCCCATTCCCAAAGGGATATCTGCTTGTCGAAAGGTGCGAACGTGGACGAACCGGGTTGAGGTTCGGCTCTTGACACACCGCTGCTATGTAGGCTGTCAAGTCAAAACACATCAATCTCGTCGATTTGGTTTATCATGTGGACAAAGTCCAGGTGTTTCCTTCGGTCAAAGCACTAGCCAAGTACTCGAAAAAGCATGGCAAGATATTTCCGAGGAAACCGGCCAAGGCTGGGGGGATTCTTCGTTACCTTTTGCGCCATATTTTTTGAGGGAAATTCTACGACCTACTACAATGACTCGGGCTGTATGTCACTTCCTCGGCGTTCTATGTCTTCGAAACACATGCTTTCCCACTGTGTATGATTCACCTAAGTTCCGCATCTTTCTTTCTCGTTATGACGCGACCAGTGCGTAAGCACTGCACCGGTGGGACTCCAAGTTTGTATGATGCGTTAGCCTGAGACTCCCGATTTGCCTTCGGCTTGGGGACCTGCGCTTGCACCTCTCAACTCGGTGAGTGGTACAGCCATTTTTATCTCGATAAAGACCTCTGTCCTCAAAATAGCGTATAGGGGCGATGTCGGGGAAAGAACCTGTTTCCGCTACTGGTCGAGAATGAAAAGAAGCATGTTTGTCACTGGTGCTGCGCATACTACTGTTCAAGCCAGCAGTGAAACTGCAGCCAACAGCAGTTACCACACCTCTGTCTCCCTTATACCGGACAGATGATCTTCCCGTTCGGAGCAGTGCTTCTGTAGGCTGCTACACTGGCAGTAGTATAGACAGCTTTAATCAACAGTGCTGCAGTTTCAATCTTTTATGCGTTTCTGGCTTGTGAAAGTCATGACCCTAGCTGACTCAACTATATGTGTCAACAAGACAAACACTTGAACAACATGAATCATGAAGGTCATATCCGATAAACGAAATCCTATTCTTTTGATCTGCTGCCCAATTTCAATACAATCTCCTTACCGTGCAACCAATGATTGCACTGAACCAATCGGAGTTTCAAATTTGGCCATGACGTCTGGGGGTATCGCGAATCACTGTTAAGCCTGATTTCAGTTGTCTTAGTGGCAGCAATCTTCGGCCTGTGAAACCTCTCCTTTATCTCTTATTCCAACTATTGTAACATCGGTAAATGCCTTCCAAGCGCAACGTGCGGAAGCCTCAAGGCGCAACCGTGACGACGCCTTACTCTACGGTACAATATGTACAATATCCCATGGCTTTCACATTGGGTTTGGGCTTGATCCCAGTTTTAGTTGTGCGCATCGCTGTGTGAATTATCAGATCATAGATGTTCTCGGACTGAATTTAACACCACAGCCCAATATGTTCTTATATTCTATGGTCCGGCCCCTAGGTATCGTGACGCCACTCGAAGGCTTTTTCTCGCAATATCCTAACTTTCGAGCTCAACCTTCGGAGTCTCCAACTGCCGAGTTCAGACGTTTGTGCGAGACATACAACTGGGAAGGCGATGACCAAGAGAGGAAAGATGCTCACAAGAAGTTCTGCTCAGCCATGAAGCTGGAATTTGCCGGTCTGTATGGGTCTGACGAGAACGATATTCGCAATTGGCACAAGCTCTGCCGTGCCCTGAGAATTGACCCTCCTCCAGAAACCCTTCAGGGTTGCCGTGCTGTACGTTGCAATTCTTGGAATTTCCTTGCTCAACACAGTTTCGTTCATTTGTATTCGTTACAGGCTGTCTTGAAGAAGCACGTCAATCTTGTCGACCTTGTTGAAGGATCCAAAAAAGAGGTCAGAATCTTCGAAACTGAGAAAGAACTTAGTGAATACACCCGACGAACGAAAAAATTCTTTCCAAAGCAAGATGCAATGGATGGTGGAGTGTTACGCGCGCTCCGTCGTCATATTCTTGCGCCGCAATGAGACTGTGATGAAACATAACAACGAGTTACATTCTTCCTTGCAGATAATACTATAGCGTCATTAGGTTGTTTCAGTTATTGCAGAAATCTATCAACTTGCTCCGTTGCTTTCAAGTAGTAGATGGTGTGAAGAGTAGCGTACTAGTAGATCACCGTGGCGGTTCCGCGAGAACCCCGTGACTTATCCGTGTCGAGTGATGTTTTCCCACGCACGCCCGTATCTAACGGCACATGCTCCTGTACCAAGATAATACCAAGATAACTGCCTGACACTCCGGGAGAAAGCCTGATTGATGTGATTATGAGTGAGTTGGCCAAATGCATCGTAGTCTACTGAAATTTCATGATGACTTACCCCTCTGTTGTATTCCTGTCCTTTTTGCCCATCGGTAGCTCGGCAGATAATTTTGACATCGAATCGTCTGCTCGCCGATCAGGGATTTTTAAAGATGCGATGTAACGATTCAGCACTTGCACTGCACTGGGCGAAATGAGGATCTCATCGCGGAGCATTCGAGAATGCCCTTCTAGACGATTCCAGCTCCGCACGTGAGGACGACATCGATAAACGGGTGTCTTCAAGTTGCCTCGCATTGTCAAACTCGACCCCTCATCCCAATCATTTAGTTTGCCAAGATAATCTGGAAGGACGAAGGGTTGGGAGATAAGACTTCCCATTTGGCACTTTTGACCCCTGACGTACTACTTCGTCATAGCAGACACCACGACGACGAAGGTGTACCATGTGAACGCTGAGACTGACCAATGATCACTCCGTGTGTACCCCCCGTGGCTTGTATGCGTGTGATTTATGCGTGTAAGCTCACCCCATTTGCTCGTGATATTACTCCCGAATCTCGCCGACGCGCGGCCAGCTTACCGCCCAATTTCCCCCCTTAAAATAATATCTGTCCACCTCTTCGATTGCGAGTGCGGAGCTGTCGCGTGCAATAAGCCCCTACGAGAAAGTTGTACCCGGCCAATTGATAAGTAATAGCCAGTCGCTGAGCCAGTCGGCACCGTGCCACGGATCTTGAACGGTCCCGGGAAAGCGACATGGCATCTGAGTGGCAATGCCTCAGTCAATGTTAAAATAATCATTGTTCCGTGATGCGTTGAATTCGCATATCATGCGGGCATCACCGAGATAGCTCAGCTTTGTCAGCCGTCAGCCGATGCCGTAGCGGCAGCATGATCAACGTAACGCACGCACGGCGACAATGACAACTTCAAGCCGATAGATAACCACCGCAGCAGAGATTTCATCCCTGTGAAGCTCTAGAGTTGAAATATGTGGGATGCCGGGAAGCCCAGGCACAACCATAATACACGTCTGTCAAATCAAGCAATTGAGGGAAGGCCAAATGGAAGCGAATTCCGAATTGCTCCTAACACTGGTACTTAAATCACATTCTGGGAAAGAGTGCCCTGCCAACTTGAATGCATGCCATTTCAGTCCAGATTCTTGATATATCATCCAATGGCGTTTATTAGAACCGTATCCGCCAACAAATAACCAAGCGTAAAAACATGTCTGGAGGTAATACCATATCCCTGTTCGCCTGCCGAGTCAAACCACGAACTCCCTTAATTTGAATCTTGCAAATCCGCATCGTCGTCGCTGTATCAACAGTTACGAACCGCCCTGGATGAGTCCTGCGTAAGTTGGGCACTGCGGAGCTGCGCAGATGAATGACTTACCGTGCTGCGGTTCTCCGTTGCATGGCTCTCTTCGGAGGGCTCATTCTCTGCTGCGGCCTGGATAGGATGAGGAGAGAAATTAGCGGTTCATCGTTGGGTAAAAAGGAGCACACACACCAACACGACTTCACGGGCAGGGACACGAGTGCGAGGATATGGATGATATCTGCCTAGATATGAGCCACGGTACGCCGGCAAGCGCATGTTATCGGACATCTGCGTGGGGGTAGAGCTTGATGAAGAAGACATGGTAGTGACGAAAGAGCGCAAATGAGTAAGTGGTGTGAGTTGAGGGTCTTTGGGGATGGGACAAACTGTGGGCAAAGGGTGCAACAACGGAAGAAGAAGAAAAAAACAATGGCCCCACTCGGTGGGTAAAAAACATGCGCATGACATCCGCCCGTGTGGGATCAGGTGGTATTCCAACGCCTATCTTTATGATTGAAGGTCCCAGTTTGGGAGGCTGAGTTGTCAAAAGTTTAAGGGGCCAATTCAGCATGCGCGCTTCTGCTCATCAAACCGCTACATCACCTCTCTTCTGCCCGGGCTTTTCAGCATACTTCGCTCTTGGTCAATGAGCGATACAGGATCGCGCGGCCTCCGTGCCAGTTAGACTTGGATGCTCAAATACTTGCGAAATGTGCCCCCAAGGAAGGGCGCTTAAATTATCGGGTATTCCGCGTTGTGGCCACGCATACCAGTAGCGAGGTCCCGGTCGACATGTCACATCTGAACAGGCTTGCCACCGCACCAAAAGACAGAAACACATACCTGATGGACGAAGGAGCTTCCCAGGGATGAAATGCGTCAAGGAGGGCTAATCTGATCGCCAGAGGAACCTACGATATTCGTGTAAAAGCAAGATAGCCAGGGAACGAAGTCCACCTATCCGGTGTAAGTAGGTGAGTTGTTAGTAGCTTGTATATTGTACATCTCCGTCAAACTGAAATAGCATCTCAATACAGTATTCGCGAAAAGCTGCACAGGCTGCTAAAACAATGCGGCGTAAGCACGGTTAGCACCACGCGGCAACAGCTTCGCACGACGGCGTGTACTAGCAACGTTGTTGACGATTCAGCCGGACTCGCTGTTGTGGGGACAGGTTGCAATACGAACAATTACGCCCTGCTGGCAGCTGCCAGGCAGAGCTTCTTATCTAGTTATCTCGCTCTGACTGCCATGGCTGCACATTTTCCAAATCAGAGCAGTCAACAAGGCTACGCACTGCAAATTTCGGGAACGGCCGTCTCAATGCAAGCCTACACCTAGCAGTGGCGCGGAGCCTCCAGATCGTGGCCAATCGGAGAGATGCACTAGGCGCTGATCTTGCGCCCGTGAGGTCCCGCATCGAGTGTTTAGTAGTAAAGAACGATAAGTACCGAAAATCACTCACTAACACATCTCTAAGCCCCTGCAGGATATCTATGGACTAGAATCTGCACCCCTGAGCCTAGGCGGATGGTGGCGCATGAATGGGCCTTTGAAGGGTAAAACCACGTGAAGTTTGCGTGCTGACGAACCCTGAAGAAGCATTGAGAATTCAGAGCATTCGGGAACACCCTATATCGCTGTCGCTGCAGGAGTCAGCGGTGATGGCACGTTCAACAACGGACTGGATATACTACAGACATGTATCAGATGGCGTCACTCTTAACCCCCAAAGTAGGTCTATCGACGGCCCAGCCGGGGGAGAGATAGGAGGGAACCGGGTATTCGAGCATACTGTGGCCACCTGGCAGACATTTCTTATAGAGAAGCTGATTGTGGCACGGGCGAGTAACATGTCCTATCCACGTGTGCCTACGACAGCGAACTCGTCTTGCGGTCTGGAGGTCGAACCCTAGTTCCTGGTTCAATCCTATGGGGATATTGCAACTGATGCCCTCCAGTCCCTTCGGCGCGTCAAGGAGTTGCAGGGGTCCATCAGCGAACGCGCCTTTGCTTGTCAAGGAAAAGGGTCGCGTGATGAGCGGTGTCTGTAGCGAGACGGTGTTTAAAGTAAAATAACAAGACGGCTGACGAATAATCTCCCGAGCTTGTGCTCATGGGTTCCCGGTAAGGAATCAATGGGTCCTTTCAGCTTGTCCCTACGTTCTTACCTTGTGAGCAGGGGCCCGGCGGGGGGAGGGAGAAGGGAGGAATTATTTTAGTAGGTCATGCACTCTGGAACCCCGACGGTGTTTTGACAAGCTGAATGAAAAAATACCGTCCCCGAAAGCGGCCCCAATTTTACAACCAAGCCAGTTCAAGTTCCGGTCTGTCAGCCCCTATTTTCCATCCCTACATTCCCTTGAGTGGTCTACTCCCTCCTCCGTCACCGCCCATTAGTCTAAGTACCAAACGGACAGTCAACATCGACCGCCCATATCCCCCGTATTTCTGTATAGCTCCTTGCAGCCTGCTCCCCTCACCATGCCCTTCCAGCGGTGAACAAAGCAACCTCTCCAGAGGGGGTGTGCCCGCCATCGCAAAGGAGCTCCGTCGTTCAACATCATTGGACAAGGTCAGAACGTCATCACCTGTGTAATGACGTTTGTTTTGTGATCATGTGCAGACTGTGTCAACTAACTATCTGCCACATGTTACGAGGGTTCTCTCGCAGCAAGGTGCAATACCGCGGCCGCTCACCCTTACATTTTAAACTGTGTGGTAGCTTTTCCAAAGCGTTGTCCCTGCCAACAGATTATGGCCGTGCAGGTGGTATAACGCTAACGACACAAATACCCAGGAGTGGTAAGGGTTCCCTCCCACAATAAAATAAGTGTACTCATTAGACAAGGGACCCCAACGAATAA
Organism: Lactifluus rugatus; assembly: GCA_003315895.1. Lineage (NCBI taxonomy): Eukaryota > Fungi > Basidiomycota > Agaricomycetes > Russulales > Russulaceae > Lactifluus > Lactifluus rugatus. Next base: position 2,706 of record QFDW01000118.1, on the reverse strand, counting down.
CCATCTTTTCATTGACATGTACAGCAGGCCAAGTTTTGTCTTCCATCATCTGTCTCGAGATGTTGCCCCCTTTGCAAAATTGGACCCCGTCTGGGACTACCTTGTTCCCACATCTGAAGCGGATTTAGGGCACCGGAAGGCGGCTAGGTACGTACCTACGTCTATGCATAGTGGACCTAGGTAGTGGGCGGAAGGTATAGCCATGCGCCTGCTAGAGCCAGCCCGAGGATATTCGTGTCCACGTCGCACGGGAGCCTGCTATGACAAGGGTTGAGAATCGCACCGCGTCAAGTGCCACAAGCTGAAGCCTTATTACGGATCGGATTGGGTTCGCCCTGCGGTGGAGGTGCGAAGAGTCGAGGCCCAATGTGAGGCTAAGTCGTCAGGCAGACTCACGACACAACGTCTTGGAGCGCAAGTCGAAAGTCCGCTTAAGGCCCGTGACCTTTGAGCAGGTCTTTTCAAAGGTGAGAGGACGGCCTCAACACTCCAGTCAGTGATCCCGGCCCATTTATTTTACAGAACACCAAGGTTTAAATACAAGTCACGAAATCTGTACAGTATCTGTTTGTCCCTCGTGGTTTCACGTCAGAGATATGACACTGAACTTTGTAATCCACATTCTTAGCCAGTGTCACGTTCCGAGTCCACGTGTCCGCCTTGGTCGTCGCAGTCCCATTGAAAGACCTGCCAGCCTCAGATCTCAGATCTCAACCTCCTCAACCCTTATTTAAGGCAAAGCCATCACAGCTGGTGGTCCGTGTTCAAGTTCGGAGCCCGAACCTTGAAGCTTGAGGCCTTGAGGCTTCAAGCTTCAAGCTTCAAGGGTCAACCAGGGTCACGAGGCGGACTTCTGACTTCGATCAAGTTGTTATTCCTAGGGCACCGTATCACTACTGCGAAAACCCGACCCGGAACCACCCTTCCTTTGCCCGCAAACCGTAGTGCATCTTCAGATGCCCTGCCGTAAATTTTGTTGCGTGGAATCACCGGGGTAAAAGCTACTGAATATTTGAAACGTTTAGGTCATCACCGTGACCAACCCATTCGCAGCTAGGGCCGCTTGGCAAAATGGAAAGCTGTTCGTAGTTTTTTCAATTGGAATAAAGAGGTGGGACGGAGCGCCCGAGTTCGGATCATCGATCCGCAACCAGGCTTCGAAGCTGAGCGCTGAGCGCTGAGCCCGGAGAGTTAACGAATGCGATTCCGGGATTGTGGTTGCGGCCGTGACGTTAGATTCCGTATGGGGCCCAACAAGAACTACCTTCAGCTTAGCGCGAATACCAGACAACCAACCCTGAACATCTATCGTCCGTGACGGACCGTTTTTCCGAGTCAGAGCGTCTGTGATCCCATGTTCCTAGACGGCGTATTCAGTGGGGCCAGCACACCCAGCGCCACCAGATCTCCCTCTCTGTCACTGGCAGTGCGTTACATGTAAACGACGTTGTCCTTCGGACGTTTCTGCGACAACGTCTAGGATGTGATGTATAAAGTAGCAGCTCGATGGACGGGTAATTACCGCCGAATGCCTTTAGTAATCCAGGAAGGATGTCCCCTATGCCGAGATGGATAGCGGTTCGGTGTCTCCGGTCAATTCAATTAGCACTGTATCATGATCAGCGCGCCCTGATGCAGGGCATTCCAGTATAATGGAAATCCTACACAAACCAAAGGGCTGTTGGTCCTACATTATCCAGGGTGCATGGCGAGTCGTACACGCTGATGTCTCTACCATTGTAAGCGCAGTATTCCCCACCTATCTTCCACGGGCGTTTGATAAAACTTCAGAAGTGGAATTTTGGTTGAGCCGGACTCCGCATTACCATATCATGCATCAAAGAGCGTGTATATCGCTTGCTCCATCCGGATGGTATGCCGGAATCGACCAACTCTTCGAGAGATGGAAATTATATCTGTTAAATCATCGTGCAGTCTACGCGTGCAGTCTACGTATCATAGAGTGTGGTCATAGAACATGTAACTCACAGTATCCCAGAGAGCAAAAACAAAAACATACTTCACCGTTCATCCGCTGCGACTCTGACATCCCACCAGACGGTCTGCTCTGGCGTTCTCGCAACAGCTTCCCATCCGCCGTCTGTGCCCGTGGCTGCGCGTGTATATGAGGCGGCGCATACAGCCCACTTACGCGCTGCCGCGGTGTTCCCGAGTGAACAGTATATCTTAACCAATGGACGTGCGACGGTGAGCCAGCCTTCTGGCCGGACATATAACTCCTGTTCCATCACCGCGGCCTGCTGTTCCAGAGCCCCTGATAAGGCATCATCGCGCGCGTGCCGGTCACGCGCCCACGTCCACAAACGCACATCAGGGAGCTCGTCGCTGTGGGATGTGAGGCCCTCGAGCTGCGAGCGGAGGTTGTCGCTCGGCACGCGAGCGGATATCGGACGCTCGCAGAGCTCGCACGTGCATGTGAAACCGTAGGCATCGCGCAGACGCGCCTGCCGCGAGGAATAGCCTTCGAGTTCTGGGATGTAACACATGGTCACTTCCTCTCCACGCGTGATGCGTCGCAGCGCACGAACTTCGGCCGCAAACATCTCCTCATTCCACCGAAAGAACGCATTCGGCGTGCAGCTACGCAAAACAAGTTTAGTATGCTCCGCGGCGAGCTGGGGGGTAGAGCACAAGGTTGGCATGGACGCGCACCTGTGATTGATACGGGAGGTGATAGCACCAGTA
>QFDW01000117.1:0-10659 GCA_003315895.1 Lactifluus rugatus | reverse complement strand
GTGGAAGAATCGGAAGCCTGGGGGATCAAGGTGACGGAGGGGGGCTGTAAAGACCATAAGATATACACCAATGAATTAGGCGAGGTGGAGAAACTCACAGGAGCAAAGCTGAAACCACTCGGAGGCTCAAACTTTGGAAGATTCGAACTGATACTATCCTTGTCCTTCGGGGGCTCTTCGGACACAGTGGTCACATCATCTACGCCATCTGGTTCATCGTCATCATATACCGCTGTAAAGCGATTTCTCGTGCGCGTAGGACCGACTGTGCGTGCTTGTGTGTATCTGGCGCGGAAAGAAGCGGGTTTCCGACCGCTGACCACACCGAAGGAGGGGATAATGGAGGGAGGTGGCGGCGCGGAGACTTTGCGCGCAAAAGTCGCGGGAGAGCGAACGGGTTCAGCAATTTTGCTCGTATGCCTAGGGGGTGCAAGCTCAAGCTCACTGTCTTCGATCATCGCCTCTGCATCAAAATCTTCCATGGACTCTGGTTTTTCCATCACTTCCTGCTTTCGCCGGGCCAACAGCTTCTTGAGGCCACCCTCGCCAGAATACGGCTTGTTATTCTTGCCCTTCGATGGTGTATCCTTGTCCTTTTCTTTGGGGGCATTGATATACTTGCTGGCGTGGCCAAGGCGAGGCTTGTCATCACGCTTATCACGCTTCATAAGGACAAGCGCGCGAGCTTTTTTGCGCGCCTGGAAGAGTTCCGGAAGGGAAATATCCACATTGGCTGACCCAAGACGGTTAGGGACGAGAGGAGTGCGGTATCTTTCAAGCTGCTGCAGTGTAAGCTCTGCGGCGTTGGTAGGACGGAGCCCTAAAACGGATAAGAAAGTGAGTGGGGGAACAAAAACGGGTGCTTACCGTCGGTGGACTGGGTAGGAAGGACAAGGGTAGAATGAGATCGATTGGAAGGAAGGTTCTGATTGAGGTGATAAGCAGGAGAAGGAAGTGGTTTGGAAGGAATAAGATGTACCGATTTTTGGGCACCGACGAGAGAGCCGAGCGTAACGGAAGACGAGTCGTCGCTCACCCGCCTCTGCTCCGGTAGTATGGGTGGGGGTTTCACGAAAATTGGATTTTCAATGAGAGCAGTGAGGGGCGGAGGCTCTGACGGATGACGCTCACGCCTCTGCGGATTAGGACCATAGGAAGGAGCACCAGGCTGGGGGGTGAGGACAGATCGCATGCGGAACGGTGGATTGGGAGGTTGTGCAGTGGGACTTGGTGAATGTTCCATAGACACATGGCGGGAAATGGGAAGAGACAAGGAGAGCTCCTGAGCAGAAAGGCGAGTAGCCTTCGGGGGGTCCATGGACATTGTGCGGGCGGTGGGAGCCGCTTGGGTACGCGGGGGTGGGTTGAAGGAGGACGGGTTGAGTCGGGAGGTATCCGGGAGGGGGATGTGGATATTATTGTTGGAAAGAGCGTAAGGCCGTGCGGGCTTGGAAGCATGGGTGCGAGAATGAGTTGACGGTCGGAGCGCAGGAGTGGGAGGGTCGAGATAGGAAGTAGGAGCAGGGATAGGCGGAGTGGCGACACGTTCTGGCGAATCGAGGCGGATACGTTTAGCCCTGTATGCCGAGGAGATACCTTGTTGATCCCCTTCATTGTTGAATGGATCAGAAGGGCCGTGAACGAGTTTGCGTTTGCCGGGGGTATCCTCGGATTCGAAAGAGTCACTTGTATCGTTGACAAACCATGAAAAAGGAGAAGTAACGAGGGATTTTAGAGATGAAAACATTGAAAGGGAACGGGAGGGGGGAGGTCTTCTTGTATGATGAGAAGGTTTTTTGCGACGAAGGCTGCTGAGACGAGCCGACGACGAGGGGGAAGGGGCCGAGACAGCTGCGGGTGATGGGGACGAGGTCAACATGTTGTCCAAGCCAACCTGCCGGGACACTGACTTGTTTGCTCTTCTTTCCCATTTGGCCTTGGCCTTGCCGAGACTTTGACGTCACCCTTAACTACTCTACAGTGTACAGTATGTATATGCGCATACATTCACGCAACTGGGTACGGGGAATTCACTCACCCGCTCAGAAAAATCGGGCCTGGCTTTTCGTAGACTCTGTCTTTCCGGTAAAACTTGGCGCTTGGGAGTAAGTCATCCTTCGCCCTTTCTTACTCAATACTCACAACCCGCATATAGTCCTCGATATTACTTCGGGAAGCTCCGTCAAGAACGTCTTCTTGACAAGTTCTCAGAGCACATCTCAGAAGTACATACCCATGACTTCAATACCATCTCTATCGAGCCTCACGTAAAAGACGGTGGCATTTTCGTGCACTTCGAATACACCCCTTCGCAGTCAGAAGATGTCCTCCAAGCAATTCAGTCTGATCTGAGAAACCACTTTCAATCGAAAGGCGGCGTTCCCTCATCCGCAGGTATTCGCAGAGGTAACATCTGGGTCGTACGAGGGCAACCATGGCGAGAGGTATTATCCATGTTTCCCTTAAACGCTGTTCGCCTTTCAAATTCAATCTAGGATATGAACAGATTTGCTTCTCCTCTCCTCCGTGTATCCTTCGACGGCCCAGATCCAGACGAGGAGTCCCTCTATCATACATTCAGGGTACCTCTTCTCCTTCTCCGCAATGGCACGGCACTTATTTTCCTCATCAGCCCTACGGTCGCATCGTTGATATTTCAGCCCCTGCTCCCCTTTCCGGTACCGCTTATCGTGCTTCCACCGTCGCCTTTTCAGACATTCGATCCTCTATTGTGGCTCGCAATGTTGCACATGGTCACTACATTGGTCAAACACGCCTTCGTGTTTCCTTTTCCCCACCGATACGAGTCCATCTCATCCGCGACTGGATGGCCAATCACCCTCGTATTGTCATGCCCATAATCATCTTTTTCTTGGGTACCTTGACCTATACCGTGCGTTGGTTAGCCTTGCGTGAATTCGTGCTGTCAACGTTCGTCAGATTTTCGATCCCATTCGCGTACTTATGGTCGAGGGAAAGATTCTTGATTGGTTTGATTATAGAGGTATATTTCCTTACGACCATATGACCATACTCGACTTAGTTTTGTATGCAGAGTCTCGCCTGTATCAGTGGCTCCGTAGGAATACTGTTGACAGGCTAACTATCAAGCGTCTAGATGCCGCTGATGTGGATGCGGAAGCAGCTTGGCAGGAGCGCCGTGACGCTGAAGCTAATCTCCGCAACTATCTCTATGACATCCCCAGTGAGTGTCTCGTATTTTCAATCTTTCCATCTCACTTCTCCGGCAGCAAATATTGCGTTTCTCTACGGACCCCAGGGAAGTGGCAAGTCAAAAATGCTATCTCGCCTACTCCAGGACAATAAGCGGTACATACCATTGTTGGATTTCCCTGCTTTAATTTATGACGGTGACGCTCGTTCGTAATAGTCCAGTGCTCATCATTGATTGCGCGGAACTCCTCCGTGCCAACTCGGACACGGGCCTTATTGGAGCATTGTCAAGACAGACCGGTTATTGGCCTGTCTTTACGTTTCTCAACTCGATGAACAATCTCATTGATCTTGCTAGTGTTGGCCTTATTGGCCAAAAGGGTACGTTTGTCAAATTTTTTTTTTGAAACCTTGAAGACTCATGTTGATTCATCGTTCCATCAGCTAGCCTCAGATCCTCACTCCTAGACCAGGTTAAACAAATTCTCGAAGTCGTTGGAACCGCACTCCGCTCTGTCTCCTCCGCTCGCCGCAAGGAAGCACTTCATAGCCATAAGAACGCCATTCGCGCAGACGAGGAGGTGCGGGATACAGTGCGGATACAAGAGCGTATCCGCCGAGGTGTCTGGCATGATCCACGGTTGGGCGCGATTGCAGGAGGCGGTGTTATTGCCGAATTAGGTGTCGGAGATGAGCCCTACGGGGAGCGTGATGAAGACCTTGTAAGTGATACCGACGAAACGAACGTGTGTAGTCTTCCAAGGGGAGGACGGGAGAACAAAGACCCGCCAGACCTCCAAGGAACAAACGCACTACCCATCGTAGTGCTGAAGAATTATACCGCAGGCGGAAAGGAGGAAGTTATGGACGTGTTTGCCAAATGGGCAGCTGCTTTGATTGAAGGACAAGTGCGCCTCCCACTTCAACCGTGAACAACTGACAAGGACGATATATGCAGACTGCTCACGTCGTTGTCCTAAGCCATAACCGAGAGAACTTGAAGCCTCTTGCCAAAGGCACGTACGCCCTCGCCCCATTCATCTCTTAGGTGGCTGAGTCGGTGCTCATACAGCCCTCCCATCAAAGCCACCTATTGTGATTGCCCTCTCCGACGCAGACAACGCCAGCGCGTTGCAAATTGTCAAGGCGAAGCTGCACGAGGCAGGCATGGAGGTCCAGTTCTCACATGATGAGATGGAGATGATCAACTACTTGGGCGGTAGGGCGAGCGATGTCACTACTGTATGCTCTCCCGCCCCTGGTTTTACCTTTAAGGACCGATATGCAATCTCTACAGCTCATACACAAGTTGCGTGCGGGGCAGAAGCCTACAGATGCAGTTGAGGACATTATACGGCAAGGTGTCTCCGAGCTGCGCAAGCGCGCTTTTGGCGACGACGCAGATGACGCGCGCAGCCTTCCGTGGAGTAGAGAGCAGGCGTGGGCAGTCCTCCGCGTGCTCGCCAACAGGGATACCGTGCCCTATCATGAAACTTTGATGAATGCGCCTTTCAAGGGCGAGGAGGGTCCCCTACGGTGTATGGAGCAGGCAGAGATGATTACCGTAGACACGCAAGATGGCCGACCGTCTATGATCCGCCCCGGGCGGCCGATTTACCACTACGTCTTCCAGCGGCTCGTTAATGGTTTGTTCATTATTTTGGATGTTCTCGTTCCCTACAGCGCAAGCTCATAACGGACCCAACTTTGCGATGTAGACCCGATATTCCAGGCGACCCAAGACCTTGCCACCAGCGCAAGGCTAATTGAAAGTGCGGAGGCGACCATGCGCGCTTGCGAGCAGGAATTGCAAGTACTCCGCACGATCGGGCTTGACTCGGCGCATTGGTGGAGTAGTGCAACGGCGACGGAGATACGGGCGAAGTACTTGATGCAAAAGATGGCGAATGCGCAGGCGATGTTGGAGAAGGCAGAGAAGCGGAACGGAGATCTGAGGAAGGTGTTAGCCGAGAGTGGATAGTTGATGATAACTTAGCGCCTCTTACAAGTCATACGCCCATCTCATCTCTGACTTGACACTTTTTGCGAAATGGATGGACCAGGTCATCTTCTGTCTCTCAAAGTGATGAGACTTTCTGTACGTGTCTGTCTAATATCAATTTTACTTTCTTTTGCGACATTCCTCCCAAGTAGCGACCAGCGCTGGCGAGCGCGTGGGAGCCGTTCTATTCAAACTCTCCCTCTTTCTCAGCCCACTCTACTGCTTCGGTCCTCTCCCTACAAGGAAGCACACCGCTCCCAGGACATCCAAAGACTCTACGCGACTTGACAAATGCGTCCACTCTCCTGACGCTCCCATCCTCCTTCGGCGCCATCCAGCTCGGCGAGATTTTCTCCGGTGTGCTCGCAGTGAACAATGAGTCGGCCGCGACTGTCGACGGCATGACCCTACGTGTCGAGATGCAGACCGCAACGAGCAAGGTACCCCTCATCGAGATGGGCGGGCCCACGTTGAGCCTCGTTGCGGGCGACACACTCGAAGCCATCGTGCATCATGAGATCAAGGAGCTCGGGCAACACGTTTTGGCATGCACTGTGTCATACCAGCTCCCACCTGGCGCGCGAAGACCGTCCGCAGCGATGATGACCACCGCTGGTACTGGCCATGCTGAGGCAGGAGACGATACAGGACTGCAGACCTTTCGCAAGTTTTACAAGTTTGCTGTGCGTTTGTGTTGATTCATATATCGACCACCACATACCACCTTCGCCGCGTTGTCTGATGATCGTGCTCTTCGTGTAGGTGACTAATCCGTTGTCGGTCAAGACCAAGGTCCATATACCTCGTTCACCGTCTGCGTTACTATCTATCAAGGAGCGCACGAAGGTCTTCCTTGAAGTCCACATACAGAACCTCACATCCGAGTCTATGTGGTTCGAGCGCATGGTCTTCGAACCAGCTCCGGGTTGGCACGTCCAGGACGCCAACTTGCGCTTAGATAGTAAAGAGAACTTGTTCTCAGGACCAATGGCTTTGATGCAGCCACAAGATACTAGGCAGTACGTGTACGTTCTTAACGAGATTGAACCACCGGCCATCCCTGTGCAGCATGCACCGGGGACCGTCCTCCCTCTCGGAAGACTTGATATTTCCTGGCGATCGTCATTTGGCGAACCGGGGAGACTCCTAACCTCCGTAAGTCGCGCATCCGTTTTTCTACTTGTCTACCTTTTTAAAACTTCGACGCACGAATCATAGATGTTGTCCCGTCGAATCCCGATTCCGACAAACCAACCACCCGTTCGCCCACTGCTGCAGCAACAGCAGGCCCACCAGCCCGCATCTGCCCTCCCACCGCACCTCCAGCGATCAACCACCATGACGGGCCACACCTCCCAACCGCCTACACGCCCCAATACACCGCCAATCGGTGCCGCAGCGGCACCATACCGTGCTGCTTCGCCCTTCCGCAACCGGCCTCAGTCCGTCCCACCACGGCCCCAGAGCCCTGGAACGTCACTCGCAATCGCCAGCGCGCACCTGGGATTATCGGCCGACCTGATTGACGTGGACCTCGTTGTGCGATCCATCCCGCGTGGCACACTGCCTGTAGATAGGCCGTTCCGTGTCGAGTGCACGCTCGGCGTCGTGGCGTTGGTCCATGAGGGCCAGCAGCGCACCTTGAACCTCGCCGTGCAACACGTCCAGCTATCCGTCGCAACAGCAGCAACAACACGTGAGACGATTGCATCGCCACCACCACTACCGACAACGACGACAGCGATAACAGCAATCTCTCGTAGTAATCCTCTGACGATGGCCACAGCCACAGCCACGGCCATCGCGCCATCATCCCCTTCTCCGAGAGCGCTACCGGCGCTCTTTGATGGACTGCTGGTCGGCTCGCCACGCACGACACCCCTCGTGGAACAACAAGAGTTGGACGATCCGTCGTCTGTCCCACTGCAGCAGCGCATTCCTCCGCCCGAACCAATTACGCCCGGTGATGAGATGCGCTACGAAAAATTGAAGCTACGTGCGGCGACACGTTTCCTCGGTGCGTCAACGCTCCTCGTGCCGCCCATCACGCTCGTCCACCGCATCGCCCCCGCCGAGTCGCCGGCCAGCGGCAGTGATCGCAACGACAAAAGGGACGATGGAAAGGCTGGCGGAGCAGCGGAAAAGGAAGAAAGTTTCTGGAATTTTGAGCTTGAGTATGCTCCGCTCAGGACCGGGTTCGTGCCCGTCGGTGGGCTGAGAGTGTTGCTTCTGGAAGATCGGGTAGATGGTGCTTCAGAAGCGTACCCAGAGAGGCGAACTGCGAGTGCCCCTCCTGTGGTGCTGAAAGAGTGGGATGTGATTGGTGAGATATGGGTAAAGTCGTGAGGATAAACGTATCGTCGATGAACGCGCGGGGAGGTTGCTATCTTTTCTTTATGGGCCATCCTCAAACTGTAATGGATATCATGCTTCACAGAGTTATTACAGTTTTCATTACTGATAACTACCCCTCGTTCGTTATATTTAAACGCGCCTGATGTGATTATACAGATTGCCATGGACTGCTGACAAGTCGCTGCACAGACAACAACGCTTGGTACTGAACATCTCGACTACCGTGTGACATGAGCTCCATTACACGATTCTTCGCACCAAGGTCTGCAACAATCCTGAGTTGTTTTCGAAGATGAAACGTCAACAGACTACGAGGAAACAGCTAGCATGATCTGGCGCAACGTACTTTTTCCCGCGTTCGTAATACTTCACGTACTGCCCAAGGTCGTGCGCAGCGACGGCGAGTACGACGGGGTCGTGTGATGTTCGCAAGAGCTCTACAAGCCGCCTGAAAGAAAGCGGAAATCAGACGTAAATTTACGTCCTGCCAAAGACAAAGCGGAGACAAACTTCAGGTAAAGGTAGTCTTTCTCGTTCAGCCTTGTGACGTTCTCTTTCCAGAACAAGTCTGAATCGTGGACTGGCGTCCACGAAAGGTGTCCCGAGGTGAGCTCAGAGGTATATTCATCCCATGTTCTGTTTCAGGGATAAAATATTATTACCATTAACTCGGCAGTCGCAACTGAACGGGACATACGTTAGGCTCTCAAACCTCGCATTGAGTTCATCTCTGAGAAACTGCACGTCCTCCAAGATATCTTCGTCCGACCATTTTCGCGTCGCAAGGTTCTTCACAAATGGGAGGAGCTGGGCAACTAACATCGCTGGCAGATTGGCAGATGGCGCCTTCGTAACAAGGTTCTAAAGCACCTCGAGGATGAAAAGGGAGCGACTAGCGAGGTATTGGCAAAAAAAAACTCACGCGAAGCGTCGCTATGTTGATGCGCACAACTTTTTCCTTAGCAGCCGCCTGTGCAACACTGACGAAAAGAGGGATGACATCGTAACTCCTACACAGCTTCATCAATACGCAATGACCGGAGCAGCGGCGTGTTTACTTGTTAATTTGTTCCGCAATCTCGGTCTCGAACGTCAATAACCAGAAGCAGAACCCGACTTGATAATTCATTTGAGGACTATGGTTTGACTTGAGAATTTCCACCAGTCTAAAGCCGAGGTTAAATTCCTCATATTACCGTAAGTGATGACGATGCTTCGAACCCGTTCAAAATACCAGGGATTGCCCAGACAGCTTGGCGAACTTCATGTCGGGGTAGAATTGCCTCAAGACATTGTACTGCAACATCTCGCTTGTTTGGAGCCGTTCCCTGAACCCACATTGACAGATAGTTTAAGAGGGGCTGCAGTTGCCACTGTTGGAGCGATGCCAGTTCTGCACTGGAGGACGGGGTGTGAATGCCTGCACCAAGCAAGACGGAACGATAAGATGAACCTCAATAGGACAGTCAATATCTGTGACGTCTTGAGCTGTACAAAATCGTCCGGGGTCTCAAGTATCCTAGGTGGGTATATCACTGGAGGGTCTCTCATTGAACTCGGACGACTCACCGCAAGAGCGGACCATACGGTAGATCTGGGTCATCATTAGCCGCTCTTGTAAATAGAACGATGCGCTCTTCATGGTCTGCACAAAATGTTGCGATGACCTGTACGAAAGGATAAACTGCGCGACGCACCAGCGAGGGCATCGGCAATGTAAACTAGAATTGACTGTAGAGTGTCCACCCTCTGGAGTTTCTTGAGTAGTCCAAGGTAAAGTGACGCATACACTTGACCATCTGAGAGCAGGAGAGACTCGGTCTTTGCCTTGGCTTGTCTATCTACTTTCTTGATGAGCGCGAGTTCCTCGGGGGTGATATGTCCAGCGCGTTGATAACCCTACTTTGAGAGTTACTCCGCGATTGTGAAGATGATGATGGAGACAAGAAACGCACCTCCCAAGGCACTTGTTTGACACGTATCTTTGCCGTGCTCTCTTCCAGATAGGAATTCGAGACAAGATTGAGCGTCATAGTGGACATAAATGAATCTACGACTTTACACCGTAGCCGTGCCAGCAGTGACCGCGTCGTGTTCCGTGATCCGTTTCGGGACTTGTTCGCGTTTGCAGCCATCCATGTCGACATCACCATTACTCTTGCAGAGAACATGTTGGCGGATAACGCACAGTGGGTCCATCCACAACTCACAACGTTTCTCTACGTACTAAGCTTTACTTCTTTTTTTTTTTACTGCGACAGGTAGACAAATCTTTCGTCGTAGTTTGGCAACGGAGGTGTCACCGCCTACAACAACACAGGCGCATCCTCCACGTCCAAAAATCCATACCGCGGTCATCCTGAACCGTTCTCCCATTCTCACCCGCACCCGGACATCCTTCGAATGTGCCTACTATTCCTACCACACGCGCCTCCAACGCGCGCTGCACAACCCGTTCCCCTATGAATTTTACTTCAAGCCGGGCTCGCTCCTCGAGTCCAAGTTCAACCTCGAAGAACGCAATCGGGACCGCAAAGCGTTTGGACCCGGTTTTGGCGCTGACCATCCTCTCGCGCCCGGTGCAGGCTTGACCGCGCAGGACCTTAAAAAATTTGGACGCGACGATGACGAGACTCCTGCGCCGCGTTTGCACGCGAGTGATCTGCGCGGTGACGTGAAAAGTCTGGATAGGAAGGGCCAGCGGAATCTCTACCTCCTGGTTCAGCAGATGACAGACTTGGATGCGGCTGCTCCTACTCCTACTGCGTGGAAGTTCCCAGAGATTGCTGTTGCCGACAACGAATTGCTGCACGAGGTAAGTGGTTCTCGCCTTGTTTTTCCTGGTGTGTCTCATATCGTGTCCTCTCTAGTCTGCGGCGCGTGATCTAAGGGAGCTATGTGGAGAGGCTATGGATACCTGGATTGTCAGTCGCAATCCAATTGGTCTATACGAGACCTATCCTACGACCCCACCCGCCGACACGGCTGCTCCTCCCAAGGTATTTCTTATCTCTTCGCTTGTTCGGAATTACTCAGTCATGGTTGGAAGACTTGCGTGTTCTTTTTGAAAGCGCACATCATGGCCGGCCAAGTAAAACCAGCCAAATCTGTCACCGACTTTGCCTGGC
>QFDW01000113.1:0-54043 GCA_003315895.1 Lactifluus rugatus | reverse complement strand
GACAGCAGCTCCTTAGCGATTTCGAGCGACTCTCAGGTAGCAGCGTGGGATCTGGCTGTCCGGAATAGGAATTAGATAGGACTGAGGATGAAATATTAGAATTGTTCAACGCGGCACGCACCGCAGAGCAATGGCAGTAGGCTTGTAGCTCGTCCTGTCAATCACCTTCCGTTTGTATGTGAGGTAGCCTTGTGATTTCGTGTTGCCCAGCCAAAAAACACGAAGAATGATGTAGATTCAGATGGAATCCGGATGGAAGTGCATCGATAGGAGTTACAATTACCTTGCTTGGTACCTTCCACCCGGTGAGATTCTAGGTGTTTAAAAGAGGCGTGTGTTGTAGAAGTGAGACTGCCTATATACTAAGGAACATGGTCTCTGTGTAAGAAAACAAGCTGAAAATCCCATTCAACGTCCGAGCCACCTGTCACACGTTGCAGATAGAGTCAACATTGTGTATAATAACACCTAGTCTTCACAGGAGACTTACAAAGGCTATCAGCAAGTTGAGGCTTGAACAATGTGTTTTCGACCATGCGGGGACTAAGCAGGATGGTTTGATGGGTCATGGTTTTCAGCTGACAAGTCCGACTGGCGTGCATGAATGAGGGATGTCATTTCAATTGGATCGTTCAAATCATCATGATGGGCGACGAGGGGTGAAGTGTCTGCATCAGGAGAGCAGTAGTGGAAGGGGCAGATATTGAGGTAGAAAGGATGCCAGGGTTAGGCAGATCGGTAGGCTGCAGTGTGGCAGCAGAAGCTACGGCCTGTGAAGTACCCCACGCGTCAGCGGAGGAGCTGAGGCATGCAAGGCATTGGACAGATTGGACAGGTTCGAGGTAGCCACGAATGACATGAATGACATTTCGTGATTTGCCGAGTTGATCCTTAGCGAGCGCAATCCAACCGTCGTTGTTTGCCTGCACGTTGGAAACAACAATGGTTTGTGCACACAAACCAGTCTCCTCTTCTCTGCCAACTCCCTTCCGGGTGCTATTTTCGCGGCTCCTCAGAGATTTCCCCATCTCGACGGACTGTGGGGTGTTAAAACTATCCCAAGAAAATGTATTTCAGGCTTAACGACGCTACATCCGAGAGACGTACAGCATCAGCGATATTCACGCAAACGACGAGTCGCTGCGGGAATTGGATCACCCAGTATGAACCAATATTGTTTTCAGAGTCATGGACAGATCCTCCTTTCCCAAAATAGTGACTCCAAGTAACAGGATTATGGACTATCGATGATCAGCAAAAGCCAGGGATCATTGCAAAAAATTGCACTAGCACATGGTCCTCTTTCAGAGTCGCAAATAGACGTTTCAGGATGCGGTCGTCATCCGCTTCCCAGATTCGTTCCGTGGTTATATTCTCCCGACCCTGAAAAACGTTGATGGTTCGAAAGAGAGTATTCTTGAATTCAACGTGATTGATATTGGAGAGATATATGAACGGGCCGCAAACGAAGAGGAGCAGGGAAATATTCATCAAGATCGGTAATACAGCAACCAGTCACATGAGCGAGAGGGTAGCTAGAGAAAAAGAGCCACGGCTATAGCTTGCGTGGATCCGTGCTCGCTCCTCTGGACGGGATTGTGATGGTTGAGCGGTGAGTGACCGCTAGATACCGACGTGACATGTACAGTACACTTGTCGCCATTGCAGTACAGGTAAGGCTGATAATCAAGCTCGAGAACCAGAGTGAGTTGACCCAGACGACATATCCCGGCGGAGAGGAGCGAGGGAGTTCGGCTCCAGTGGAAGGGTTGGATAGACTAGGATTGGCGAGGACTTGAAGCTGATAGATATTCTGGAGATAGCGGTAATACTGTATCCTGTGAGCTTGACTTGAGGTCCAGGACGGTCACAGCGCTCAATGCTGCGATGACGGCAGAGAACAACGCGCTCTTGGATGATCTAGGTGTGTAAAGTGTACTATGAAAAGAAAAGAAAGATGACGACTCACATAGATAATAGTACCCTTGGTAATCTTGCTAAACTCTTCAGCCAATTTATTGCCGGCCTCCTCTGTCATTCTCTGATACATGAAAAAGAGAGGCCCGGATCTATCAGAGAATTCGGGTTCCTGTCCCTGAGTTTGAGCCTCTGAGCCGGGTCTGACGCAGCATCGGGTGAAATTGCGAAAGGATTGGGGTTGAGCAGAGCGTAACATACTTTGGCAGTTTACCTGCTCTCGTCTAGCTACGTTGATGGCCAGGTGTGGGGCTTGAGACATTGGAGAATTGTGTGTTATGGAAAGCAAGAACGGGTTTGTACGTCCCAGGGGGAGAGCGATAGTCATACGTACGGCGTCAGCCAGTACGGTCCAGGTATACCGACTCTGTTTTTATTTTATCCTAATGGGTTATGTACCGGTCTAACTGTGTATCTTCCATTCCAGTTGGCAAAAAAAATCCTGAAATCTGATGAATGCCTGATTGACCACTGGCAGATTTTCACAACTGAATTAGATTACGTTGTGAATGAATCGAAATATTCATACCAATCACAGCGCGTGATCCACCCAATGTTGAGTCGTTCGTCCTCTATTGCCACGATAGCCAGAGGGCGTCGACACATCCCGCGCTCTGTGGAAGTGCATCTAGCTGTCGTGTGCGAGTACAGTTCACGTGCGGTAACACGGTGACTGCAGGCCGTGCACGCAAATGGCAGATTTGCCTCATTTGGTTATATTAGACTCATTTGGAGGGTAAACAAAGTCGGTAAACTTCCATTGTACCGGCACCGATTTGCACTTGGCTGTAGGACTGAAGAGGCGGTAAAAGTATATTGACGAAGGAAATCTCTGCCCGTCCAATGTTTTCAGATTCATATCGTGTATTTTGGCGGCATGTGCTATAATGGAGTTGATGTGTGATGCGTGACGTACAGGCAGTAAAGTAAACATCTGCAATATCCGCTTTATTCCCGACACATGCCCTCCGCATCCCAGTGTTCGCTATGGACCCCAGTCGGAACGATGAAAAGATCATGGATGTCATAAGTAGACTTGATGCTATCAAGACGGGGGTAATTTGGGCCATAAAATGTGACCTGGAAATTCGGCTCTTGCACATCCCCTTCGTTTGAGTAACTACCGCTGGATGCACCACCGGCAAGCGCTGAGAGCACAGGTTCGACTGTTGCGGTAAAGTTCCTCCGTAATGCCTGTACATCCTCTGCGGACAACGTATCGTTCCAAGATCGTATCGCGATTACCTAGCCAGGCGTGTCAGATCCCAGACTCAGACCTCTCTAAGAGGAGGACCGCTCACATGGGTCTTCGCAGACCGCCATGCTGGAATGATTGCCGAGCTGATATTGGCGTTGTCGGCGACTTGGCCTGTATGAGCGATTAATGGGGAATACGGGACGCAAAAAATGGGAACGAGAACACACCGCCAGCGACAAGGTGTCCAAGAATTCCCGAGATACCCTGGGAGAGGATCTGGTTGTACGCAGTGCCAACATTACTTGGCGTATTGAGGTAAACAGAGTTGGGAATGAGGCGAGAGCTAAGAATGAGATTAAACCCAGACGTGTCGTCTGCGGATCCAACAATATCATTGGCAGGCGCAGTGACCGTTGACTCATTCTGGACAACAGCTCCAAGTGCCCTTGCATCATTTATGAAAGATGACATCTGTGCCTTGCTAGCATTACCGTCGAGATCTTTGAAAAGTGTAGAGACGACAAGGGTGCTATTTGACGTTGATCCTGTCAGGTAGAAGTACTGCCCAGCCCTGACCACGTCCCAGTCCTTGACGTGCATGGCGTGTGTCGTCATAAGATTGGCTGTCTGGTCCAAGGTCGCCGTTAGGATATTCACGGTGTGCAGGGTTACGTTGAAAATGGGGAATGTGCGGAAAGTGGTATCAATGATCACACCCCAGCTGCCAGCGCCACCCCCGCGCATAGCCCAAAAGACTAGAAGAAGAGAGTGAGGAGCTGAGCAGCACGAAAGCTGGACATGCGCAAATGAACGTACGGTCGGGGTGCGAGGCCGAGTTGACCTCTACGAATGAGCCATTGGCCAGAACGACGCGGTACTCTGGAGCCTAGCTTGAGTCTATTTCCAAGATGACTGGAATGGAAACCACCACGCACGAAGAACATTATCTGCCGCAAGTCCATATATCGGTGAGAACGCGGAGTGTCCGGCGCCTTGGGTATATCCGCCTGACGCAGAGACGGTGGCGGCAGTACCACCTACAAACATCTTGTTTTGCGCCTTAGCCGCGGCGTAGATGGTTTTCAGGCCGACTCCGGGACCAACAGTAACCGAGGGTCCCTGGTCCACGCCGGCTATGGGGAATTGATCCGCAAAGGTGACATTCCGCAAGTAAGCTGTCCAGAGAAGGAGTGAATGCCTTGCAGTAGAGCGACCCAAATAATCATGGCCGGAAGATTTGATAGCAACACGCAAGTTGTAGGTCTGCGCAAATCGGATCCCAGCCTACAAAGGGGTAAGCGGTCATCATGCAGAGTGCTAGAAGGATAACTAATAAACCTGAATATGCTGAACGGCTGTGGCATTGACTGCGTAAAGTGGGACATCTCCCTGCGCACATGTGGTTCCATTGACTAAGCAGAGCTCAGCGGGAGGATAGTAATCCTGTTGCCAGGATTAGAATGGAAAGGACGATATGGCTCGAGACGCCTCACCTGTTCCCAATTGTACTAAAGCGTGCGAAAAGGTCATCAAGGGTAAATGAGATCGAGTTGGAATACTAACGGAGTTCATGGAGCCAGGAATGGTCTGTCGAAAAATGCCGCTCTCCCACTGAGCCAGCGTGCAGCCCAATTCGCGACAGGCCTTTGCCGAGGGCACGACGTTGAGTAACCTTCCACTTATTGTGTCATTTAAAGAAGACCAATCCGCATCAGTAGGATAACCAGGGTCCCCAGGCTGGTTGCGACAGGGAGGCGATGAGTGAACAAGTGCTGAACCAAAAAACGACACCGCTAGGACAGCGGCGGTTATTGGGGAGGTGAGGGAAATCATTTCTCGAAGCAGGAGGGCGCCGGGACAGGAAGAAACTGCTTGCTGCTTGGGACGCTACAGCTACATCTTATGTAGGCTGGGTGGTGGCGGCCGGTTGCAACGGGGGTAGATGATGCCCCACAGGTGCAGGGAAGGCAGGAGTGGAAATGAATGGAATCAAAAAGGACTCTCACAGTGCCGTGGCGGCGCTGACACCGGCTCAAGCTCAGTCGAAACTTGGTGGCATGTGATATATAGTATGATGTTGTACGGGTACGTCGGGTAGCGAGCAAGCTAGCTCTAACTCGTGATCGGCGCGATGGGCTCAGGCTCATGCGCGTGCATCACGGCCACCAGCCCTAAGTAACACATACTAGCAGTCCTACCATGGCTGAGCGCTGAGCTGCGAACTCTTTTTGTTGCGCTTCCCACATTCTGATCCGTTACAGATCTTGGGCAATCCTCCGGAGGCTTTTTTTGGACATAATTCCCGGAACGGTGCGGAGGAAGTGAGGCTAACCTGTCACACAGAGAAGCACATTAACCGCGGGTTGGTGATAATCAAAATTTGGTTTTACCGCCCACATTCATTGTGGATTCTCAGTACTTCATCGCTCATCACACCCATCCGACGTCAGGCTTGTGACCCTCCTTTTTCATACGAAGCGCGTAGACGCAAATGGACTCATGTGCTGTGATCCTGTGATGACAAAGGTGAGGAGGTCCATCAGGAAATTCACAGAAATCTTTTTAGTTTGGAAGTCCAATGGCCAAAACCAAAAAGCTGAAAAGTCAAATGGCATCTAGCTAGACCCCATCTAGAAAAGTTAGGCTGTCATAAAACCAAAAAAGGCTAGAAAATTAAGAAAATGACATAAAGTTCATAAAATGTCAAAAAATGAGTTCAGGCACGTCAGAACTAGTGGAACTTTTTTGACTTTTCCGACGAAACTATTTGACTTTAAGTAATTTTTACTTAAGATGAAATCTTTATAAAGTTGAAAGTCCAAAAAGCCAGAAATAAAGTGATTTTGCTGATGACTCTCGCAAGCACCGCGGAGCTGCAAACGCTATACTTTCTAGCTTAGACACCATCCCTCACTTATACTACAGTACTAGTAACCTACTGTATCAAACCTCAGTCTTTTGCTCCAAGGTCTGAGTGTTATCCATACTTTCCTACGAGAGCTGGACCCCTTAAGCGATATTCGGCAATGGCACGACTCATAGCGAGTGATATTGAAAATGATATGGCTACTATTAGACCTGCGTCAGCATTTCCGCCACGTCCTCATCTCACATATCGTATCATTGCGAAGGAGTTTTGATGAGAGTGCTGACTGTACGTAGACATCCATATCCTACGTCATGGATCATTGCTCGACTCATCATCGGGTAAGCCGGGGATGATTAATTCAGACTGAGAAATGTCGCAGCGGATGTAGGCTTACACTGGTAGAGTGCCTTAAGATCGTCATTGTGCGAACAACAAGTTCTCCACCTCCATCTCTTCCTTCTCGATAATGGGCTCTCATGTACAGTAAATACGATATCCTAAACCGAAATGAATACGTACCAACGTTTCTCTCGAAATACCACAGGCACGCTGTAAAGCGTGGGAGGACACCACTTCCCTAGCCGAAAGCATAGACCATGATTAATCTGCTGCTGCGATATTGGAGAAGATTGGCGTTTGGTCGGTAGCATGATCGCGGCCGATGGCAAAGTGCCCACGATCCGTGTCGTCAGTATGGACGAGACGGCTGACGGTATCCACGATGGGCCTGGAGACGCCAGGGTGAGCACAGACGAGGGATTCGCGAGCGCTGGGGCTGTCAAATCATGTGGGTGTGTGTCGAGGGGTGCTGTGCCTACAGGTGAAGCGTGCGAGCCGCGCAACGTGGGTTGAACGCTGTGAATGAGTATGGAGAATATGTATCAGCGCAGGGTGGGTGATAATCGGGACGTACGGAAGGTCAACTGGGAGACTGGAAGAAAACTACAAGGTCAGTGCTGCAGTTGTGGGCTTATACCAGTATGAAGCGGGAATTACCCTGGAGGGGAGGAGCTACAGTATCTGATGACGGCACGAGGGAACTGCATACCTGTTGATATTCCGGGGTCCGTGCTACGTCGTCTCTTCCTCTTTCCCAAGCTCCCAGATGATGAATGGAGGAATGATCTCTGTCAAGGCTGCGGATCTAACTTATGTTTCCCGGCCTCCCACCCACGAGCAGATCGGCGCGCGTCAAGCGTGAGGAAAACGGCAGCTAGCACTAGCTGTTGGGAGAGACACGGGAAGAGTCTAGCAGTTTAGGGAGGTCTCCTCCCTTGCAGCTGCAATCTCCTGGTAGGACCATAAAACCGACAGGTGCAATATGAGACGAGGAGAGTCGACGGAGCACGACTCGGGCTTGAACGCAGAAATGGGACCGTCATCGTCAGTCGCTGCTTCTCGATTCTGTTCATTCACGATATTGCCCACTGACTCGTGCTTCACGTCTTCACTCAGGCCGCGACTCGTCCATCCTTTCGTCTACGGTTCAACGTTGCGCGCTTACCACCGTGCCCACGTGCCCAGGCTCGACTTCACCAGCTTCACCCACTACCGTACTTGCGTCCTCTAAGCACGAACCAGATCCTCACCACTAGCTTGATATATGTCTCAGTCTATCCCGGCGACTACCTCCACTTCCAACTTCCAGGTAGTTTTCAACAATGCCTTGAAAGACTACGAAAGGAAAACCAAGAAAGACCTTATCGCACATCCACTTGCCGCCCAGCTGCAAGCCTGCAACTCCCCGAGTGACATTCTAGCTTTGCTTCAAGGCCAAATCCAGCAGTTTGGTCAATCTCAGAGCGGTAATGAGAGATTGATGAAGGGGCTGAACCTTATTGTGAATGTGCTCTATGCCTTTTCCACGACGCTTGGAGAAGGTGTTGGTCTCGTGGGTTTCTATACCAATAAATTATATGCATTCTGATATTGTTTCTCAGGTATTTTCCCCTGCAAAAGTAATCTTTACAGGTATAGGCGTCCTGCTCTTGGTGCCGGTCTCCCTCGATTCTGCTGTTTGGCGCATGCTGACACTAAGCTCTGTTAGGCGGCCAAAGATCTTGATTCAAGCCGAAGTGCGCTTTTCGATCTTTTTGAACGTATCGAATCCTTTTTTAGGCGACTGGAGACCTATACGGAGATCCCGGCGACTGAGGCGATGATGGATGTCACATCAAAAATCATGGTTGAAGTGCTGTCTATTTTGGCTATAGCAACAAAAGAGATTAAGCAGGGACGAACAAGTGAGCTTCCCTGAATTATAACTTACATCGCCGTTGGCTGATCACTCTTCAGAAAAGTATCTGAAGAGACTGGCGGGAATGACCGATGTTGAAGATGCGCTGAAGAGGTTGGATAAGTTAACACAAGAAGAAGCTCGTATGGCGACTGCTCAACTCTTGAAGGTCACGCACAGCATTGAAGACAATGTGAAGGGAGTTGATGATAGAGTTAAAAATGTCGATGACAAAGTGACAACTGCTATTGATGGTGCGCAAATGATATTCAATCAATGATGAATGATATCCTGAGCATTTGGGAGGCCAGATGGAAAGGAAGCAAAGGCTGTCCTCGATGACGTGAAGCGTCAGTGATCTTTATACCCGACCACGTTTTCCATGCATGCTCAAGAACTCCTATAGGGAGCCAGTTGCGAGCCGACCTCCGAAAGTGGCTCTCTCCGCCTGATCCGTCCACAAACCATAACATCGCGTGGAGCGCTCACCACGAGGGAACAGCAGAGTGGTTCTTCCGGGGCAGTATCTTCAACGAATGGAAGTCAACAGGCTCCCTCTTGTGGGTTCATGGCAAACGTATGTTTCATTTTCACTAGCACCCTCCCACTGCCTGATCACTCCCTGTATTCGCAGCGGGATCTGGAAAGAGCGTGCTCTGGTTCGTTCACATCCAACTCGTATCATCCATCGTGCTGATTAATAAATTGTTGACCAGTTCCACAATCATTCAAGAGATCAGCAAAGCGGAATTAACCCCCGTGGCTTATTTTTATTGCGATTTTCGGGACGCTAACAAGCAAAATCGACGCAATCTACTTCCTTCCCTTCTCATCCAACTTTCATCTTGTTCCGCTCCTTGTTGCGACATACTGTCGCGGCTTTATCTTGCACATGACAGCGGTGCACAGCAACCCAGTGATGCTGTTTTGACACAATGCCTAAAAGAGATGCTCGTAGTCCTGGATTCAACCCCGACATACATCATCATAGATGCACTCGACGAGTGTCCCGATGCTTCTGGAATACCATCTGCTCGTGAAATGGTCCTGGAACTTGTGAAGGAGCTTATTAGCCTCCGCCTTCGAAACCTTCATATTTGTGCTACTAGTCGCCCGGAGACCGACATTCGTGCGGCGCTGGAGTCCTTGGCACTTCACAGTGTATCCCTCCATAATCAAAGTGGACAAAAGAAAGACATCGCAGACTATGTCCGGTCTATCGTTTACGCGGACTCGCCAACAATGATGGGAAGATGGAGGATTGAGGATAAAAACCTGGTTATCAAGACGCTGTCAGAACGGGCCGACGGGATGTAAGTGCACCACACTGTCCTGATAAGTTTTGTTCATATTATCACGCAGGTTCCGTTGGGTATTTTGTCAGCTTGAAGATCTGCGACACTGTCTGCCACCAAGTGTCCGGCGTACCCTCGAGGAACTACCCGAATCGTTAGACGAGACGTACGAACGTCTATTGAGGGGGATCAAGAAGGCGAATAGAGACCACACTCGTCGTCTGTTGCAGTGTCTCGTTGTGGCCACTCGACCACTTCGTGTCGAGGAGCTTGCGGAAGTCCTTGCAATCGACTTTGATGATGTGGAAGGGATCCCAAAGTTGAACCCAGATTGGCGTTGGGAGGATCAAGAACAAGCACTCTTGGCGTCATGCTCGAGTTTGATCACTATCGTCAGAGGCGTCTTTTCCCGGGTTGTTCAGTTTTCACACTTCTCCGTAAAGGAGTTCCTGACATCGAATCGCCTCGCCACATCGAATCGCCACGCGAGAGAAGATGTCTCATACTATCATATTCTTCTCGAGCCTTCCCACACAATTCTCGCACAAGCTTGCTTAGGTGTTCTTCTGCAGTTGGATGGTCACGTGGACCGGAATGTCACCAAGAAAAAATCTCCTCTGGCTAATTATGCTGCCCAATGTTGGGTTAACCATGCCCAGTTCGAGAATGTCTCGTCACACGTACTGAAAGCTATGGAATATCTCTTTGACCCCAACAAACCATATTTTGAAGACTGGTGGCGGTTGCACAACATCGATCTCCTTGGTCCAATTTCTCCAGCTTTAAGTCAGTTCTCCTACATCTATAGAAGAGCGGGAGTAGAAGCGACTCCCCTATACTACAGCGTCCTCTGTGGGTTTCAAGATCTGACAGCACACCTCGTTGTCAAACATCCCCAGCATGTGAATGCCCGTTGTGGTAGATATGTGACACCACTAGTCGCAGCATTGGCGAGGAATCATTTCCAGGTCGCACAATTACTTTACGAACACGGTGCAGACGTGGATGTTCTGGGCCGCGGTGACCGGACTCCACTTTATTCCGCATCTTTCACCGGAGATTTTGAGATTGTGCAGTGGCTACTCAATCATGGTGCGGATGCGAATTTCCAGGCCGACGGTGGCTGTACTCCACTGTACCGGGCTGTTTCGAATGGTCACCTTGATGTCGCTCGGATACTTCTCGAGTACAATGCAGACGCCAAATCTCAGAATTCAATCGGCTATACTCCATTACACGGTGCATCAAGTAGCTCTCAGTTCAGCGCTAATGTCGTTCAGCTATTGCTTGGACATGGTGCAGACTCGGATGTGAACGCACGGACGACTGACGGCTTTACCCCGTTACATCTAGCATCCTTCCGGGGGACGCCTGGGCCCGAGGTCACGCGCCTGTTGCTGGAGCACGGTGCGAATGTAGAAGCCGAGGATGGCGAGGGCAGGACTGCATTTCAGCTCGCGTCGGAGAGTGGACGTGACGAGATTGTAACAGTGTTGTCAGAGTATGGTCCCAACTGACAGTACTTATGGTAATAATCTAGTATATACTGGTACGTCGGTGTGGGGTTCCCTATATCTCTACGTTTTTGGTCATTTTCTATATTAGAATACAATATGCGACAGCAAAGATGTCCAATTGTGACTCCAACATTTTCATACAACGAATAGTCGAAACCGAGCTAAGTGGATCGAGGCCTTACACGAGCACTTGATGTGGCAAATGAAAACAAAATCTCGACTTGTGAACTGGGTAGTCAAGAAATTCTAACCTGGGAATGCGATCCCAGCGGGCTGACCACACGTCCAAAGATATGGGAGCTGCCAACGCAGACATACAGAAACGCAAAACGAACTTTAGAATACGGCAACAACTCAGCTATTGCAGGCGTAATGACACACAGTGGGATGGCTATCGACCGCCAGCAGCAGGGGCGGCTTAGGCGGCGGGAAGCCTCGCCATTCTTCGGTCAGCTGTAGGTAGCGCGCTGTGAAACGGACGGGGCTGGTCTAGCTATCCTAAGGCCGTCTTGTCGATCGAGTTGAGTAGGACGTCGTATTCTGCTGCTCGTCAATACTTAATTATCATGCAATTTAATGCATGCAACTCATCAACATAGACGATGATATAAACCGATGCCATGACCATAGGGACAGCAACAAGCACGTGAGAGACATTGGGCTCGGAAATGATCACGGTGGAAAGTCGGATGGCACTCGAATTCAAGTGTCTGCGTGTCGTCTAACCCTGATTTGGGACCTTGTAAAAGACTCATTGACTACAGGATTATGTTCGCTCAGTCGCTAAGCCCAAATAGGAGTGCTTACAAAAAGGTCGCGAAACGATGGCCACCGACAACACTGGTGGGTCATCTCTGGCGGGAATACGAGGAATACGAGATCAACACTGTGCATGCTTCAGCAGTAATTATCACGACACAAAAGAACTATAACCATCCGAGGTTACTAGCAGTGATACCCAAGCAAAGGGCCGAGGAGGAAACTGTTACTGCAATGGTCGTAAAGACAGTCATGGAGTAGCTGGCAGCTGCATCTAAACGGATTCAATATCATGATATTCACCATAGTTCGGCCTGCGTTGAGCTAGGGCGTACACCTGTGAGAAACGTTGTGAGGACGAGTGTGCCAGGGTGTTGTGCTGGCACCTGGGCGATATGGAGGACAAAGTGAAAGGCCGAGCACGACGCACGGGCTAGCCTTTATTCCTAGCAGTCCGGACCTGGGAAGACTTGCATACTGCGCGTGGTGAGCCCAGTAATGGACGTGGATATGACGGAATCTTCAATAATTTATTCCTACGTGGGGAGGGTTTACGCGGCAGCTGTTACCTACGACTATTCGCTTATGACGTGCTCTTGTGTTTTGCGGATCGTCTGGACAGCTCCAGGATAGAAAGTCCTTGAGGCCTTCTGAACGCTTCCTAGGGGGCCTTGTGACACTCAGGCTAGTAACCGGTTGCAGAAAGATGTGTTTGGAAAACAAGTTCAGTAGGTGCAGATGGACACCGTAAGCTGCAGTATCATAATCTCGGCCCTCTGCCCAAGATCGAATCACAACTAAGGCCCATCTTATCATGACCGATTGGGTTCCACATACGTAAGCATGCAAAGCTGATGTAAGCCACAGATGGCCTCCTCGGGCACTAAATACAATAATAGCTGTTATCACAACTGCACCCGGGCCCTTGGTACGGCACCTACACATTCCGCGGCGGTGATTACTTTGGCGTTTATAGCAACTCACCTCTTTGTCTCTTCGTTGCCCTACTCTCTATTCCCCATCACCGCAGCGATGTCCGCTCAGGCTCAAGGGCTGCCCTCTTGCTGCTGTATCTAATTAGGTGTGTTCTTTTCCATTTTCCCCGCAGCACAATGTAACAATGTGATTTTTCCCAAGTTGTTAGCTAACTCCGGATGCCATCGGGATGGTATGCTTATCTTTAAGTTTGTCGGCAAGGCTTCCACCGTATCAGGTGATAGCGACAAGCCTGTTCGGCCTATCCCGAAAGTTCTGGGCGTTGGCTATTCAGTAATTCCTTATCGAGTTACAACCGAAATAATTATAACGCTGTGAAATTCGCCGATTTCTTACAGGTGCGCTGAATGACAACATGAAGAGGAGCATGTTAGATCATCATCGATTGCATCCAATATTATGCGAATTCCCTCGAGCCGTTGTGCCACTGTAGTGTACGTAAGTCGCTTATGTTGCCATCAAATGGATGCCCGCCCAGGCCTTGCGCACGGTGGCCTACTTTTGCGGCCGCATGATCGCTGGCGCCAACTTTTCCTCAACTTGTTCTAGGCCGTGATCCAGACATGTGCACTCACAAGTACATATGCAATAGCTTCGCTTATCGTTGCTCCATCTTCTTGAAGAGATACGGCTACAGTATCAGGTGTCCCTGAAACCATGACCAGTCCAGACGAAGAAGACACCACCAGAGCTTGGATCTTAATCGGACAAGTCGGATCTAATCCGAGTCTTGAGAGGTGGATCAGCAAGGGCCTCCACCTGCTCGCTTCTCACCAACCAATGCTCCTCACTATCTCCAATTACGCTCTCTTAGCTTCGCGTTCGTTACTCCCACTAATGTACACAACGCCAGTCAAGTATGGTGGACCTGGCCTGGACTTGGCGCGCATTAGGATCTGTCCGGGCATGTTTTGCACGACGTCCTGCAGTTTCCCTCTTTGCCCCCGTTGTCATGTCCCTGTACTCCGTTACCTGTGTGCCCGTGTCATTCCGGCGTTTCTCTTATTCCCGATCAAAGGTACCCACGCACAATATGCTGGCATGGCCATTTGTCCTATAGTGTGGGCCCTCGTGTTCTTCCACCTGTTGATCATGTTGATCATGGTGGGCATAGACATGACGTCCGGTACGCTTCAGCCCCTTTATCATTACCTCCTGAACGCCCGTTGTATGGTTTCTCTCTCTCTTGGACTTTTTTTTTTTTTTTTCTTATACCTCTCGTGGGAGTGATAAAAGCGCGCTAGGCAAGACGCAACGACCTCCGCATTCACCGTGCAGCGCTCCGCCGGTCTCGCATTCCAAGTGTTGCTGTTTCCCTTCTTCTTGGAGAGCACAATACCATGGGCAGTTACGGCGTGTTTTACGCGCCCATCCTGTGCATTTTTGCGGCCCAGTTGGCTGCATGGAAACACGCGTACTGTAGTACTGCATAATTTTAGAGACGACGCCCCGGAAATAGGGCAACGAAGGTTGTTTTTTTTCGGAGGCAAACAAAGAAGCCGTCCCCAAAAGCCTCTTTCACCCCTCTCCCCTCCCCTGCGTGCGCAACGTGTTAAATGTGTGAAGGATTTACTAGCCAATCAAATTATGATAACTTTGACGGCCTCTTTACTCTTTGGCGCTCTAGTCTTTTATTCCCTTTTTGTCTGATTAGATTGAGATTGATCGCTAAAGTGTTCTGGACAATTATAAAACCACCGACTACACATAACCGACGAGAAGGATCGTGACAAAAGTAGGCCCGATGTTGCGCTGCGCCTCCCACCCCTGTGGTGCCTTTGATCGATAACATACCGTGAAATTTTACACTTGTAGCTTGACTACGCGAGCAACCTGACAATCAGATACGTGAGCCGAGGACACGTGCGCGTGTCGACTTGAGGCCGCCGCCATTCTAGGCCAAGAGGAAGATACAGGACAGGTATGTGGCAGTTGTCATATAAAAAACACGTAAGTTGGCAATAACGCCGACCATGAGGGCGAGGCGTGTCTCTTGAGTAATACTAGTAATACCACTAGTAGGTACAGTAGGGGCAATACACGATCGATCCTTGAGATCACGCGAATACAGGTGATGCGTGAGGTGAAAATAAATCATCATCGCAGCGTCGATTCCATTCCATTATATTGCATCCATACCACTCCATCACGGCTTCGCACGCACCGGAAAGTAAGTGTAAGTGTATGCGTTGCGTACGGGATGTGCATGCACCCAGCACGTTCATGCAACGCACGAACAACGTCACGATGGGCCTACACCCCAGACCTCAAGACCGACGCACTCAAACGAGGCCGTGCCACTTTTACTCGGGTCCGAAGCGCAGAGAGGATCGTTGTTGAATGTCAGGCAGCGGGCAGATGACCCCTCGTGAAGCGTCTCATCGAGATACAGCCCATAGTGGCCATCCCTGTTAAGCACAACGGAAGCGGGCTGAGTAGGACGCCACAACAACGGAGGACCAAAAAAAAGGGGGGGTGCGCACCCTCCACCGAAGGAGATCGACTCTGGTTCGCACAGTGCGACATAGTCATTCTTGCCTGTCCACTTGAACACTCTCACCTCATCGCCACCTGCCTTCCACAAGAAGCTGTGACCAAGACAGAACGGTGCGTAGTCAGCGATTTCACCCATCTACGGGGCGGTACTCACGATTCCCCCGAGCCAATATAGGATCCGTGGCCCTCGCGAATCCCGTCTGCCACCCAAGCGCCAAAACACCTATCGTCCGCATCACTCACGATAAGCAGCGCACCACCGGTGTATGCGCTACAACGTGCGTAAAGCGTGTGGAGAGAAATACCATGCTGGTCAAGGCTGAAGAGCAGTGTCCACGAGCGTGGGAGGCGTGCGCGTGCGGGGAGGTGGGAGCGGAGCTGGTCAGCAACCACATCCAAGGGGTGATTTTGTTTTGTTTTTTTTGTCAAGCCTCTTGATCAGTGATATTGAAAATCGAGCGAGTCAAGTGGGCAGGACGTACAGCGTCAGCAAGCGAAGTGCCCAGCACTGCCCGCGTGGTCTCTTTGCGCCCAAGGAGCTGCACTCCACGCCGATCCTGTGAGTCGGCGCTATCCTCAGCGTCAAAACCCTTGTTCCATGTGCGGTCTCCATCGAAGCCGGGCGCTCCGCTTGCAGGCACGAAGGGGGAGGCTGCGAAAGGGGAACCATGGGTGATGCTGGCGCGCTCAGGTAAAAGCCGAGCCGATGGGCTGGTAGAAGGCGGGGGACCACGATAAGTGAGGAAAGAGGTCATCCACCGTGACGGTAGAGAGGAAGATGAGAATGTCGACGTGGATTCTACGCGCGTCAGGATCGGTGGAGATGGCCGCGAGGGCGATGGTGGAAGAGATGGTGATCGGGTGATGGGTGAAGAGGAAGGTGGGGGTGGGCGAGGCGGGGAGACACTGACGGACTCTGTCTGTGATGGTGGTGGTGCGAAAGGGTTATCGGATGTCGCTTCATGGAGCGCATCGAGCAATGGCATGACGACCGTAGTCGCCTGCACAGCGGTCGTCTTGATGGGCTCAGCGAATATATCGACCGCTGCCGAGTCTGCGGCGGGGGACTGCGGCGGTGGCGGCTGTGGCGGTTGCGGAGGCTGGGGAGTCATGGCACCCGAGGGGATGGCGGATGAATGGGGTGACGAGTCGTGATGCTCATGCCAGTACATGGGATCGTCTTCATGTTCCAACAATTCCGCGAGAAAACCCTGTTGATTTCGCGCAGTGGCCGCGCGCGCGTCGGCAAAGAACTCTGCACTGGCGCTCAACGGATGGGGTGCGGGTGTGGTCGGAGGACTTGGTTCGCTGGATGGAGATCGAGTGAGAGGGTCCTCGGAGGCGGGTACGGACACAAAGGCGCCGAAATCGGAATCGGTTGAGCTAGCAGTAGCGATGGAACTGAGGGGTGGACGGGAGTCGGGAAGGGGAGAGAATATGGAGAGGGAATCTTGAAAGGCAAGGGGTGAGGCCGGTGGGGTGACAGGGGAAAACAGGGTAGCGAAGAGGTCATCAAGATCGACATGGCGTTTGGTTGACGGGTATGATTCAGGCATCTTGGGAGTAAAGTGAAAAAGGTGTGTTGTGTGGGCTTGTGTAAGGTTAACAATGTGGGTATGGGTAGGTCATCAAAGGCACGCATGTAACGCACATTCTGAGAAAGAGAAGGAGAATCCTCGTGGAGAAAGCTGTAAAAAAAAACAAAAAGAGGGTGTACACGAACCGAGAATGTGGAGGGGGGGAATTGAAAGGGACGGCAGGACTTGAAATTCTAGGGTGTATACAGTAGTTAGGCGTTCAAACACGGTGGGGCACGCGATGATAGCGGAAATCAGACACAACACTCAAAGTTGGCGCCAGGCACGACTCTCAAAGGTTACTGTAGGAGAGAGAAGGAAACGTTAACGGGTTGAGATTCGGTGTGGTTCACGTTAATGTTTGAGTTGGACGTAAAATATAAAATTACAGTAACTGTATATACGGGGCCCGGACCGTGTGCGGCTGCGCCACAGAGGGGAGAGTAAAAAAAGAGAATAAGAGAAAGAGACCGAAGAGTGGTCCAGACCATCCGATAACAAGGTGAGTACAAAGAGGCGGTGTACATCGAGTGCGCCGCATGATCCGGCTACTGTCTTCATTCACAAACGGGGCAGCGGCCGCCTCACGGCAGGCACGGATCGAATATACACGACAACCACAACATCCCCTCCCCGTCCAGGCCAAGCGCGTGCGTCCTAGGACACGGCATTCAAAGAAGCTCCTGGTATAGCCCATCCCATCCGAAATGCAAAAATGGGGCTGGGGCTGGACTGCTTAATACCACTCCCGGGCCACAAACTCGTAGCCCTATCCTATTCACAGCTCACTTGGCCTGTGGCGCGCATCCTTGTCTTTGCGGTGCTTATAAGGTCCACCTGCCAATTCCCTCTCTCTCTCCATTTTTTTTCGCCCACCTTCTCCTACTTCTTCTCCCTCCCTGCACCCTTGTCCTGTCGAGTCCGAAAAGCAGCATACGCGTAATGGTGGTGCAAGATGCGGAGAATGATGCCAAGTACAGGTGTACCGAGTGCAACCTTCAATTCGGTACTCCGCGCGATCTCTCCCGTCACCTCAACAAGACCGCTAGACATGGTGGCCAGCCCTCCCCGTGCGCGATCTGTCACAAACCCCTAACTCGTCCCGATTCCCGCGCCCGCCACGAGCGACGCTGCCGCGAGCGCTTCGGCGTGACCGAAGAGATGTGGCGCGGTATAGAACGCGAGCGACAGCGCGGACGTCGGAAGAGCATCAGCGCTGACGGTCCTGATGAAGCGGGTAAGCTCCCAGTGGAAAGCGGCGGGGGCAGCAGCGCAGGCTGCGACCACAACAACCACAACAGCAGCAGCATCCATAACAATAACCACCATCCCTCCGCAAAGGAGGCTTGTGGCAGCGGCTCTTCGCGCTCGCGTACCGTTTCAATATCTGAAACTTCCGATGCTGCCGAGCTCGCCGTTGCATTCGAGTCTGCCCACGTCGCGTCGTCTACCACCGCCTCGAACGTTGTCGCAACGCGGTTCGTAGCTCAGCCGGGAGAGCCCGGATCCTGGACGCGAAGGCGCTCAACGTCCCTTCGTACTCCGCCTACAAAGGACGTTCCCATCAATGGTCGCAAGCGCCGGGAATCCTCCCCACCCTCCCGGTCCGCCTTTCCCCAGCCGCCGCCGACACCAATTCCGTCTCAGACGCGTGGAGGTCCCATGACGACGACGACACAGTGGAATTCACTTAATCGCCTTGATCATCAACATCCGGTGCGAGATGACTCGCCTCCAGTCGAACCACCCTCGTCACCTATGATGATGCACGACGACTCTGACGGCGAATCCATGGAGTCCACGCGTACGTATCGACAACCGTCGCGATGGACGCCGCTCGTGAAACGCGAAGGTCGCATCGTCGAGCTTGCGCCGGACGGTGAAGAGGACGAAGAGGTGGATGAACTGGCCGGAGAGGACGAGGATGGGCCCTGGCTCCCATCCATTCCTCAGCACTCGCACTCGTACAATCATCGGCACGGTCCCTTGCGCATGCAGGATACAATGATGGCGCCACCGCCAAAGAAGAAATTATTTGGGTTTGAGCCGGACGCTGCTGTCGCAGGCGTCGGCGGCTGGTCCTCACACAAGACGCAACGGTGACAACATTCATGGCTTATTTATTAGGGCGTATCATAATTTGTATTCTTGGCCCCACATTTATTGTATGGTCACAATTGTCTAGCAGCACCAGCATGGCACCTCTATCCTCGATCACGTGTGATCATAGGAAAATATCGGAAGAAATATCGAGTCATGCCAGCCAGCCCAGACAGCCGACCGCGTGGGTTCGGATCTTGCCGTGATGAACAGATTTCAGCGGAGATGAACTGCCAAAGTTCGCTTTCACTACAATGATATTTGGTCGGGCATCACACGCTCGGGATTCATCACGCGGTTCTCACGTAGCAGGTACATCTTGTCTCCGGAGTTGCTTCGCGATTTACTGCCACCGAACAAGCACAAATCCTGACGTCGATCCCCAACTTTTGACAAGTATGATAAAGACCAACTTGGATACATTGGTTTCATAATGATCAACATGAAAACCCCGCGCTGGCGCCAATCCTTCACCTGAAATGCCATTCTCCATTGATTTATGATTTATCCGGTACGCGTAAAAAAGTTTACTTGACCGGGGTAACGGGAAGGGACCGGTACTTGTTGGGGGAGCCCACAGGGCTTTTGCACGTAATACTCGTCAAGATCTTGTACAATAGTCCATATTGTCACCGACCTGTGATACGCGCGCATCATCATCTATACTGTGCCAAGAGCAGAAAAATTGACCATTACGTCTCGTCCAGGAGGGTCTAACAGGTAATACTTATGGGGCTCGAGAATTTAAAGCGGCCAGGGATGTACCTGCGTGTGTGATCACACCACCGGCATCACAACCCTTGACTGACAGGACGTACAACTTTGGCTAAATTGTTCCTTGTGGCCTGATGGGCACACATCTACTCCGTCTTGTCTGTACCTCGCACAAGACTTACAAACAAGTGCCTGCGGTCCAGGCCTCTCCATAGGAGCCGGCGTGCGGAGTGCTATGGAAGTGACGAACGCCACTGATCAGGTTGGGGCGTAGCTACTCTTGTATTGAGTATTGTAGGGGTGATAACTTTTTCGCCGTCTAGCTAATGGATCCCAGTACAACTAGTCAGTTGCCGCTGCAATCGGTTGGTTAACTTTGAGTTACGCCGCCGGTCGACGTCGTGTGACTTCCTTGTACACGTTGCTCTGCTGTATTACTGTATGATTTATTCCAATATGCCAAAATTACATCATTATAGTCTTCTCGAAGCTAACAGGCAGTCGTAACAACGTCGATAAATTTTCTGCATATTGATGTGAAGGAACTCTATAGGCGTGCGCCATCGGTGCCACAGGGGTCTCTGAGGATTTCGGGCCACCTTTCCGAGCCAAGCAACGTCGCTGATAATAGAAGCGCGCACGCGTACTTGACATTTAGACCCCTGAGGTGTTTTCTCGATGTCAGGCGCAGCCTCATCATGATGGAGCGCCACGCCCTCGCGCGCTGCGCTGCGCTTCGCGTCTAAGGGCCGACGTTCTCGGAGGACCAGGCGTCGCCACGAATGGCACTCCTACAGATCGAGAAGAACCCACCCTTTTCGCCGCAAAATAAGCGTACGAGTGGCCAAGTGCGATAATGGCGCGCTCGGACTCGGTAAGGAGCCCGTACTCGGCCACCTCGGAGCGCTGGCCGCTAGATATGTGGCGGAGCACCTGGCGCCTTTGTCGAGGAGCGCGTGCACAGGCTTGGCGATAAGGGAGTCCTCCCCAGCCGGGATCAGGGAAGTGTAGCGTCCGAGGACGAGTTCCCCCAAGAGGCGACTGCAAAAGCAGGAGTATATCACCATGAGCTATGATGGCACTGTTCAGGTCAGCATATCAGTTAATGATGGGTTGGCAAGCCATCGGTAGTCAAACAATGTGAAAGGAACTCTTGCCTTGTGGCACGCGATAAAGTTGGTGTCGAATGTCCCTTGGGTACCACACCACTCAGCCATCTCATGAGAGCACTCAATCGTCTGACGGATCACAGTGGCCTTGACCAAGATCGCAATACCGTGCTTCCTCGGAATCAGCAAAGATAGGCACGACCTCACGATACCATGCGTCAAGAGCTTGAGCCAATATGGAGGGCATCCGGACCATGACCGCGCTCAGAAATAAGGTAAAGATAAATAGTCTCACCCTTGCGGAGAGCGTTGACAAGTGGTACAAGGTCAGGACGAGTGGGAAGGTAGTGATACGGTGTACCAACAATCACATTTGGCGAGGATGGTGAGCAAACCATAGTCAAGTGCGATGATGGAATCGAGATGCATTTCCCGGAAACTTTGGAGTCATTGTCAAAACGTCCTCCGTAGTCAGATCTATGGGGTGATGTCGCTTCAGAAGTCGTTTCGTCTCAAGAAAGCAACTACTCACTGTATACGGAGAATCAGCTGAGCTTGCTGATAGGCGAGGGCAATGGCTTCGTCAAATCCAAGGGCACTGACATCGGCAGTAAAGAGCGGATGGTCTGCGGTCTGCTCCGATAGAGAAGACATGCTGAATTGATGGTGGTGGTGTAATTAACGTGTGGACTGCTGGTGCTAAGCAAGCTGTACGGCTGGAAGGAGATTACTTCACCTTATAAGCTACCAGTAAAGGACAGGACAGAATCATGTGCAACTTCTTCAAGTAGCCTGATTCGTCCCATTCGGCCTTTGGAAATCCGTGTTGGAGGGCCAGGTCCATTTCACAGCGTATTCACTGCAACTTTCCCAGCGGACCTCAGCCAAATTTGGCGTAGCATCCTGATACAACCAAGACGGTGTCCAAGAGCTGACATGTGGTGTTGACATCGCCGCATAAGCACCTATTACGAAGCTCATTTGGGGTCAACGGTGATAGTAAACTAAGATGCTCTGCTCAAATCACAGTATTACTAGTAGCATGGATGTCAGCGTTATAGCAGTGAAGAACGAGGTCATTGCTTACGCATCAACAGAAATCATGTATCAAATGCATTACCTGAACGTGAAGCCGGTGCCTTGAACGCGCGTCCTCTTAGAAAGGTGAGGTGTTACATGACATGCCGTATTTGGATCTTCGGTCAGCTGCTTGGTTGAAGGAAGTCCGAATTAGAAGTTTTCGCCTGAGCTGAGCCCGATTCGCAACAAAATGGAACAGCTCACCGAGACAGATTCAAGTTCCGGCAGCGGAGTCCTCACGAATTTAAATTGACTCCAACAGCGCAAACAACGCCCAGGAGATAATGCAGCCTGAAGTGGCAAACATGATGACGTTCTTGACGCCGTCAAGTTGAAGATTCTCAATCAAAACAACATCGTACGATGGGTGATACAACTAGTCGTGAGAATAGGAACATTCATTCGGTTGAATGGGTGATCATGATGAATACGGCATGTCATGATTAGTTTCTGAAACGTCCACACTCGTCTTGTCTGGAGGAAACTTCCCAGTCATAGACATCTGCGAGGTGAGAAAGAGCGGCCAGTGGCAGGGTTTCAATGATTTTAGCTATGGTCCGAGACTCTCGGAGCGCCTTCGGCTGACAAGCCTGAATTACTTCTATCGTAAAGTCATTGGCAACGTCCTGGGAACTGCGTCGTCGTGGAGAGGTAGTTCAAGTTACGGGAAAATGAGTAGGGCGTCGAACCGAGACTAGTCAGATAGGGTTCTTGTTTCTTTTGAAACGATGCGACCCTGTAGTTCAAGCTGTCGTGTTATAGCGCCGTTCTGTACCTGAAGCCGTGAGGAGCGAAGACCGTGGTGGCCGAGCCTCGGAGCTACAGAAGCGCCTGACAATGCCACATGTTCAGGAAAACCCATAAGAAATTCGAGAGGGACTCAGCAGGAAAAAATGACTTGCTTAACCCAGCCTAGCCAAGCTTATCCATGTAGACCCACATAGGTTGTGTAGGTAAATCCCTCATTTCCTTGGAGAGATGCTTCTAAGTTCACAGCAAGTGGAACCCATCCCCTGTTTTTTCAACTTTTGCGGCAATTCACCCTTGACTCACCCTCATTTTTAGCCTTTTTCTGACCAAGAATTTGAATGTCAGGCGTGATTGGCTGTTCATGCACGTTCATGATGGAGGTGTCGCATGGCGGTTGTTTGGGAAGGGAAAGGTCGATCATTGCAGTCAGTTCGTTGCGGCTGATGAGTTTGGCATAGTTTATCCCTTTCCATGATACAGACACCTCACAGCGAGCACTGCCCTCGCCGCGCGGGGCTTGTATCTGAGCCAAACACGAAGATAAGCGGCACGCGGGATCTGTACCGACACGAACCCATCCCAGCATACAGGCAATAAATCCTACCTAATGTCGATGGTTGAAGAGAGAACCGCTCTATCCTTCCGGTCCGTTTCTAGCATGTCCCCTTCCAGTTGGGTGGTATCCCCACTTTATATAAGGTCCCATGGGATCCGATGGCATAACAACCTTGAGGCATGGAGACAGCGTTCAACCCCAAGTGGCCGTACGGTGTGTTCACCTGGTCACAGGATCATTGTATTATCCTCGTGCCACAGTCTTACACGAAAAAGAGATCACTCTTCCCATCCTCAGGCGCGTGAGACCGAGTCCAAAGAGAGGGTGTGGCGTCTAAACTCAGGCGATCTTCAATCTCTTCTGTACAACAGGAGCGGGTTTCTGGTACCAAATTCCCTCAGCCCTATTACTATCCCGACTGCCAGTGGACGATCTCTGAGCGCGACCACAATTCAGTCACATGGATATCCTCTCGAGGTGCCCATGCTTCGGCAGTCAGTAGAGCAATCTTCTAACGCTGGAACGTTCCGCCTAGGATGCCGGGCCTAACTTTGATCGTCGGGTAGGATTTCCCTAACACAATGGCTGGGCGCTGATGGGCGCTTCAAGTTATTTGGTCATGATCGTGTTACGTCACCTCCGCCTTTTGGGCCTCGGTCTGTGGAGTAAACGCTTGCGCGACTCGTATCTAGTCCTCAAAAGTGTGTCTGCGGGTGACTGGTAGAACTATAGCGCTTGCAGCATGTATCTTTCCTTGTCGCTTACCCTGGAGTCTGTCTGTGGTTGATCCAGTCCTGACTCGGATTCAGTTCCAGCCATGACTTTGTCATCGCTATCTTCTCGTCCTAGTTACCTCCGCTATCCACTCGACATTCCGTAAAGAATAAATATTCACAATATTTGTGGGCCGTCTCTTTCATTAATTTTACGGGGTCGTCGGAAGCGACCAGCCTCGTTCATAACGGATATGTGGCCATCCCCTCCCAAGCTCATGTTTTGCCATATCGGTGAGAATTTGGCGCATACCAGGTATCTTCCCTTGAATCTATTCCAGCTTTGGTGCACATGGTAAACCATCTGGGTATCCGCTGATGCACATTGCCGGTATTATTGCTTGTGTATCTAGTAGCTGCAACACCACAGTGATTTTCCGCCGAGTACATACTTCCTTGTGACTCGGGGGATAATTGGTCCGAGAAATATAGCCAATTACCTACACGCGTACCTATATCCTTGTATCAATGCACATGTAAGACTCGGGTTGAACGCATGAGTGAGCTACACAATCGGCGGAAAACGTACCAGTTGCCTATTTGGGTGGGTTTGGGTTTAGTCGCTTCGCGGCAGTTCGCGGTTTTGCAAAGTTAACCCACTTTTGGCTTTTGGCACTGTTCGACATACATATTCGGATTTCTGTAAAAAGATGCGAAGACGGGATGCAGGGCAGCAAACCCGTTACCCGGCGGAGCATTGTCAAGTCGTAAACCGGTCTGCAGACAGTGGCCTGCCGCGGTTCTTCTATGCGCCCCAATGAGATTAGCGTGCTCACATGGTGTGCATTATGACCTGGCGGCGGTAGATCGACATGAATGGTGCGCCATGCTAGGCGCGTGCGTAAGGAGTTGCTGTTGCAGAATGAAACAACTGTGGCGGCGGTGCTTAGGTGAATCTTCACATGGTATCAGCGCTCCTCTACAACTAAGCTAACCTACACGTAACGCGTTAACGGGCTTGGAGATCAAAACCTGCTTGTGACGTCTGGAGACCATAGGCATAACTTGACACCCAATAAATGGTCGTGGAGCAGCCTCGAGTGATGGGGTATTAATAGGCAGCGAGCGCATGAATGTTTCAGTTTCAGATTGAGTCACGGTGGTACTTTGACGGCTCGTCACCGTGCTGTGCTTGTAGCGATGCGAACCTCATGACCGAAGCGGGTAGAGTGCAGTACCTGTACTAGTACTGTACTAGTACTGTTCACCAACGTTACCGACGGATCAACATCGAGGGATTCGGGATGTTTCGTAATTCCATTTTGGAGAACATCTATCATTCGCCAATGCAACGTGGACGCCATAGGCTTTAACTATATATATAGCCCCTCACCCTTCGACGGTGTCAGGCTCACTCACCGCTTGTCATGACCCAGCAGCACTCTCCAAGCTTGGCCGGATCATCATCACCGATACCGCTCACCCTCCCGAGAACGTCTCCCGACCCCACGTCCTCCCCGCGCAATTCATCCCCACTTAATCCCAACTCACGCTCCCGACCCAAATCCCCATCTCCGACCCCTCCTTCCCGCACCTCACTCCCCCCTACTACGACCCCCCCAGCAGGCCTCACCCGGCTGCACTCTCTTACGCCGCCCGATCCCTCGCCTGTGCGTGATGGCTTGATACCAATATCCCGTGTCACGTCAGCCCCCGCCGCGCCGCAGTCCAATACGGCATCCAACTCTCTGCTTCCTCCCATCCCCTTTAGTGCGAAGGCACCCTCATTGTTATCCTCCCGCTCCCGCTCTCTGTCTCCGGGGACATCACCTGAACATAGTTACGTGTCGGAGAAGGAGCTTCCCTCCACTCCTGCGTCTGGATGGTGGGACCATCGGCTGCATTCACCTCGTCCATGGGCTGAGAACTCAAAACGCAAACGCACCGTGCCTCCAGAGCAGGTCGAAGGTTACATCCATACTCGTTCTGTGCGTCCGCATTCCTAGCGTCCTCTTACAAACTCATAGCCGGTTGCTCACACGCCCACAGCGCGTCATAGAAGCTGTCGCTAGTGTCCTCGGTGATGCGGCACGCGTTGGCCACGATGCGCTCTTTGCCGGCGTCGATTTGTTGCACTTGGCACCCGTCCCTGGGCTGCAGCTTGCTGGGAGTACTTTATTGAGAATATGGGACACCGTCGATATGGTCGAGGTGAGTTGCACACTCAGCTGATCCCTTTTTGAGGAATGTCTGACATTGATCTTCCCAGATGAACCGCCTCGCATGTCTGCGTTTGACTGAACGTTGCGCGGACATCTTGATATCTGTTCGTGAAGAAATTGTTGACGCAGGCTACACCGTCACAGAGGAACTCAATGCGCCAATCACAAAACTTAACGAGTGCGGTAACACAGCAACATCTCTTACGTAACTTCTGACCCGTCTTCCCAGAGCTTTTCAAGATGTTCTCGATTTCCTCACAAAGATAGGCAACCGCCCTTTCCTCAAGCGTTATCTAAGACGTGATGAAATTGCATTTGACATCAAGTCCTGTGATGCTGCCCTCAACGACGCACTCGGAATGTTTGGGGTACGTGTTTTGCTCCACTCTTGAGGCATTCGACTTGACATGCCTCGCCTTGGCAGTTGTCCATCCAAATTCGCACACTCAAGCTGATCCAGGCCAATGAGTTGCGGCGACAAAAAGAAACCCAGAGTTTACTCGAGACACTCTCGCACCTTTCGGACCTTACATCTATACCACCACCTACCGTGCCACCTGCTACACTCTCGCCATCCCCTGTGGATCCCCACAGCGTTCAAACGACACTCCGTGCATTACGGTCTGCGCAGAATGCGCAAGATCACGCGCACGATACAGAGGACTTGCGACAAGTCATGCGCGCAGCTCTCGCCACAAATGATGACGCAGCTATGATCGAAGTGCTACAGATTGCGCGTAGCGAAATGCCCGAGGCTATTAAGACGCTGCAACGAGCTCTTGAGCGCGTCGTCGAGGATAGCAGGCCCGAGGCTGAAGAGAGCCTCACAGAGTTAGTGTCGTCCACGCAGCTGCACATCCCCATGGCTCCCCAGTCGATCGACTCCGGGGGCGATGGTGCTGAGAACTGGCGTAGCGCGGATACGCTTGACCGCGAGTTTATCGAATCTGGGATAGATGCACTCCGGAGGCTCTCGGGCGGAACCGATTTGGTCCTGCCAACCTGGACGATTACGCGATACGAAGTCGACCTCGAGGCGAAGGTTGGTTTTGGTTTTTTCAGTGAAGTATATCGCGGAACTTGGCGTGCGCACACCGTCGCAATCAAGGTTCTCGCAGAAACGACGCCCCGAAATATTTTCGTGCATGAGGTTGAGATCTGGAAGAAGCTCTACCACCCAAATGTTCTCGAGCTCCTTGGGGCCTCTAGTGCGAGCGGGGAACCGCCGTGGTTCTTGGTGAGCAATTCTTTTGGCTCATGTATTTTGAGCCTGGGGTTCCTGAATTGACTTGACACCAACAGGTTAGCAAGTATTATCCCAGAGGCAGCCTCGTCAAATACCTGAAAGGCCTGACCGATGCTGAAGCTGCAAGAATTGATTCGCTGAGGATGATTCATGAGATCTCGAAGGGCATGGCTTATCTTCACAGGGAGGGTGTACTTCACGGCGACCTCAAGGTAAAACCTCTCTGACCATGACATATATTGCCGAACTAACGCATACTCAGGCGGCAAACATATTGGTCGATGATGATATGCGCTGCATCATCTCTGACTTTGGCCAGAGTGAAATGAAGTCTGAAGTATACCGCATCAGTAAAGCGCCGCTCCCCCGTAAGTACCATCGATCACCATATGTTTGTACGTTGGCTCACTTATTTCCAGACGGAACCTTGCGCTGGCAAGCGCCTGAACTTATGCAAGGTGCACACGTTCTAACGGCTGAAATGGATGTGTATGCGTTTGCAATTTG
Source organism: Lactifluus rugatus (assembly GCA_003315895.1). Taxonomy (NCBI): domain Eukaryota; kingdom Fungi; phylum Basidiomycota; class Agaricomycetes; order Russulales; family Russulaceae; genus Lactifluus; species Lactifluus rugatus. Next base: position 26,126 of record QFDW01000113.1, on the reverse strand, counting down.
CTGTGTGGAGATTTTGACGAAAGGAGCGCTACCGTGGCCGCTTATGGATGATGAAGCGGTACGACATTTTGTATTGGGTAAGTAACTTGTGCATTTCTTTGCTTTCTGTGTTGCCCTTCTCTTCTTCCTCTTACGCTTGCCCATGACCAGTCGAGAATATGAGGCCATCACTTCCACCATCGCCTCTAACTAATGCCCCGCTCATGAATATCGTTCGCTCAAGCTGGGATAGAATTCCTTCTAATCGGCCATCGTTTGAACAAATCGCATGCGATATCAAGAAGCACCGTACCGAACAAAGTACACAGGGCTTAGGCACGCCAGCCACTGACTCACCCAAACCATCATCAATCCTTGCCCTGTGGAATCAATGTCCACCCCATCGCTCACCCGACATCTTGCCACAACCGCTGCGAGACGATGCACCACTCGGCAGATCTCAGGATTCGACCATTCTCATGCCTACACATGTTGTGGCGGAGAGTAGTCATACCGGGTCTGCACTTGGATTGGACATTTGGAGTGATAGAGCAGAGCCAGTAATGGCTATGCCAACCAAAGAGGAAAATGCCGACTCCCCTTACAGCTCGGTCTCAACGTCAACGAACGCCATGACATCCGATGAAAGCTTACTCGACCAGAGTGTTCTTGCATCGGGTTACTTATCTGCCCTGGACCCAAATAATATTGCTGCAAAATACAGGGATGAGCGACGGTACAGGATGCTTCTCCAGCATGACTACCACACCATTCGTGGGTACACTGGATAAATTATATAATCAACTCTCACACTTTGTGTAGTCACGCTCCCGCTTTGGAAGCCATCTAGTGTCGAGCTTGGCGCAGTGGGCTTCCTGTCAAAACCGGAAGGTCGTTTTGAGACGCTCTTTAATGCATTCAATCCTGGCGCAACATCAAACGGTAAGGCAGATGAGCTGCCGATGCTGTCGGGTTACGGCAAGGTTTATAAAGGTAGCCAACGCCAGGACAAGCGCAACGCTGCGCTGCGCAGCTTCGATCGTGTCCAGGGTTTATTTTCCTCCGCGTGTGTACAGATCTTCTGAGTCTATCTATCCCCAATGGTACTAATTCCTTAATCAGACAAACTGTCAACCGCACCCATTCCTTCCAGCTGCGGGCGGGCCACAAGGTAGCATATATATATACCGAGACGACGATGTATCGCTATATCACGAACTTGGACGTCCCAAAGAAATGGTTTCAGTCCAACATCGACCACATCATGAAGATATATGGCAGAGAAGAGAGTCTGACGCGAGAAGATATATTTCTAAGTACGTCTCGGGCCAATGTGCTCTGCCACGTTGCTCACGCGATGCTCTACCAGTAATCGGAGCATTGGATGCCCCTGACTACGCGTCTTTTGTTAGTCACACCCACCAGGACGGGCAGGTAGGCTCACCCCGAGATGACAGACCGTGACATCGCCGCTAATTCGGCTACGTGTATACAGGTTAATTTCAATGTGTTCTCGCCTGCGCGCGTCGGACGACCGTGGGGTCAGTTCACGCTCACGTCTGCTGATGAAGCTGTGGAGCCTTCAAGTGGGATTGTTCAGCAAGAGATGATAGGCGCTGTGACCTCCAGCAATGTGTCGACTGTCAGGGGCTCTTCTGAGCAGTGGGACTCGGTCTTACTTGCCCGACTCCGATTCAAACCTGACATCGCTGAACCGACTTCCCTGTGAAGTGTCTCTTTCATTTCTTGGAGAATACATCCACGCTGCTTCCAATAACACAATAATACACTTATTCCCGTGATGTACTAAAGTCATATTATTGCCCTACCACACCTTACATTATGAATGCACGATTCTAAACTGGATATTTTGTATCAAGCATATATCAAATTCGTCACACCGCAAACTCGATCTTGCCCAGGCGAGAAATCAGCAAGTGAGACAGGCGACTACTAACGTGATCGATCATCCACCTTGTCGTCCGTTTCAGAAAGCATCGGCGACCCCTTACGTTTGCGAAGTGCTACAGTATCTCTGCTTGCTCTGCCTCCTCGGGACTTGTTGGACGTAGTGTACGCAGATTGGTTTCAGCATCAGCGCTCAGACTCATTCAATATCTTGTAGAGCCCTTATTGATATCTTATTATTGGGGAATGCTTAACTGTGCTTTGCAGCGATTCCTGCTCCCAGGTCTATGGCCTCCAATCCGACCGCGACGCAAGTTTCTGCGACCCAACATATAAGAGGTTCACGAGGACTCCCACACGGAAGTATATCGGGAGAATCTCAAACTAGGTGGTTCACTCTATCGCCATGTTGCTCACAGGCACGCCCGGTGGTTTGTACAGTATCAATCGAGTAATCTCCGCCTATGCCAGTTTGCAGTAATCAGCCTTTGTAGACCTGGTCTCGATCGAGCCGCAGCCAATCAAAAGTTCTTACAGATGATACTGTATATATAGGGCCCTACCACAGTCTCCTAAGCTCCGGCTTTTTGCTAATCGATGCTCGGACCTCCGGATACTAAGTTGGCTTTCAGCAATTGTCCCAAATTCCCACCGGTCCAAGCACGCGTTTGTGAATATGCTCAAAAAAAGCTACCTCCGCGTTAGAAAGTAACGTGTTGTGGCAGCAACCCGAAATGCGCATTATCATGATGCCGACGCGTCGCCAGCTTGCTATAATTTTTTCCTCGGCCGTGGTTGTCAAGTAATAGAGTTCTGAACTGCCCGCCTTTAAATTCCATGGCGTGTATGTGTGCCGCATGCACACCTCATATCGACGAGATGACCATAGCCGAATCGCGATCGGCTTGGACCACGATGTGCGGACAGCGGACATCCTCGGAGACCTTTTGGGTACGGCCGACTTATACATGGTGGCAATAGTAGGAGATCTGCCATGGTGACGCACTGTTGATAGGCTGTTGGAAATAGTTTACGACAAAATTATTACCGTAATTTGAAGCTTGAAGTGTCAATAGCACGCGCACCCCGCCTTGCTGGCAGGTTCAAGGTTGACTCTGAATCACGTGGCTCGTCTGTGGTCTAATTTACCATGCTTGCACCGGCCCGGTAACTCTGCACATGGCTTGCCAGCAAAACAGTTGGTTGCTTGATGGTTGATGAATTTACAGTAATTAAGCACGACTGGGTTTCTTTGCACGACGTCTCCTTTAGGTACGACGTGGAAACACAAAACACTTCTTCACGGGACAACCCCTTATTATGTGCCACGGGGGGAGCCTGACTTGTTCCCAGGAAACCACGGGAAAGGTTTTTACTCACCGTCGATGCAACTCTGGTATCAAGGTTATGCACACCCATAGGTTCCCATACATCCGGGTTCCATGAGCCATTCCATCTGCTTAGAGTTCAAATCTCCATGGTGAGATAAGACACACAGACTTGGCCTGGGATATCGAACATTGCGCGTACGCGTACAAGTCAGCACCTTCATGGCCGGTATCCCGATTGCGCACTATTAGCGCAGTATTCCCGATCCCGAGGAGAATCATCAGTTGCAATTGCTCCGAGAGTTTACTCCGGTCAGCGATCTAGCTCCATTCTTCTTTGGTTCCAATTGATACCTTTCTTCATTTGGCGCGCAAATCGCATGTAGAATATTTCAGTCGAGCTCCGCGCAAACTCTTGTGATGATCCTGGATAGGTAACTCAGGAGATCCATACCACAAACAAACAATTTCTGCCTAAATTTCGACACCCAGGGCTTGTTTTGAATCTCCCCGGCTCTGTTCATCTCCGTGGCATGCCACTTTGAGCGTGTCCCTACACCAGTCGATTTTACAAGTCGATGTGAGTGGTATATATACATACCCCACCCTGACCAAATTTGACGCAACCGTCGACCGCCCCTCATCTCTCCTGCGCCCGCAATAGCCATGGCCTATGCATCACAGAGCTCCCACCATCGATCACATCTTGATTTCACCACCCATCCCTCCCTTCGTATGGTCTTATACCTCCTCCAAGTTTTCGTTCTCATCTCCCATCGACAGACATCCGTGACGCGCGTGACGCACACATCATCCTTGAGGCTGTCAGGCTCAACATCCTCCCATTGATCACCAGACGGTTGTCTTCTACGGAGAGAGAACAGCTCTGCTCTGGAAACGTCTTTGTCTGGGAGGAGGCAGAATTTAAGGGTGGCCTAGAAAGATGGACAGATGGACGACGTTGGTATGTCTCACTCGAGGAATATCCTGTGTGTATGGCTGAGCTTTACCCCTAGGTCTCAAAGTAGAATGAGAGGGGACTATTTATTTTATGAAGAGAAACTCGAAGCCACCCAAGAGGAGCGCGACCTGAAAGCTGCAAGGCGGTTTGTACTCCTTTGTTAACCAATTTTTTCTCTGATAACCGGAAATGACTGTAGGGCACGGCGCGCCCTCGACCCGCTCTCTGTCCCTCCCCTGACCAATCGGCGGCAAGATCGCCCCTCGAAGCCAAACGGCCTTACGAAGCAGACATTCTCAACTCAGGTGTATCTTCCCGGTGCCAACGCCCCGCGAAAATGGCATATCGTTGCCTATTTTTCGGTATAGTAGATCCACAAATTCAGAACCTATCACCCACGCTCACCCTATTTATACACCAGGGCAACGATTACACGCGGCTGCAAACGATCGATGACATCGAACAGCTGCGCAACATTCGCGTCCCTCACGGCATCTATGTTTCCAGTAAAGGCTCCTACAAGCGAGCGGATACCTTCCCTTGCGAGCCAGATGACGATGATAGCGTCTACTCGAGCCACCGATCATCGCTCACCGGTCCTCCGGGAACGTCGCATTCGCCTGTGATGATGGTACCAGCCCAGGCGTACATGCGAGGCACACAAGTTATGTCAACCCGTCCTCAAACACCACTCTCGGGAAGCCTTCCTCGGCTATCCTCCGTTGTCGGTCATGCCCCACCGTTACCAGCAAGATTGCCAGGTTCACCGAACACGAGGCCTTACACCCCCCGGTCAGCTGAGGATAGCCGCGTTTTGAATGCCTTCCGTCTCGCGCTCTAATTATGCGCCATGTGTTTGGCTCACTCCAAAAATAGGAGGAGAATAGATGAGGGTTGCGTGCTTCGCAAGGCTGAGGCAGCACGCAGTCGAAGTTATGAGTTTAAGCGCTGGTGTCTCACCCTTGTTTTTTTAGGGTTTAATCCTCCGCTAGCAAGTGCATACATATCTTCCTACTATATGTCATACTACGTGGCAGTGGCACACCCGCAGGTCGGGAGACAACTAATATACACGTTTCTAAGTTCCCATGTGGTGAGTCGCTTCAGCTCTCCCAAGTGCGAGGAGCGGAGTTGCTTGAGCGATTCTGTGAAACTAGCCGGTCTAGTGGTGAAATTTCAGGTCCCAGGTTGGGGCTCACAGTTTCCGGCAATCGACCGAACGTTTATGGTTCTCGTGATTTCGCTCTGACATATAGTGCTGCCACACACGTGCAACCAATGGCGCCAAGGCAGATGTCGGAAGAACAAAGGCAAGGCTGTACCTCTGTCCCCGAGGACATATTCTACAGGGGGTGCAATGCCAGCGGTCACGGGCAGTCTCTTTTGTGGTTGATGACCTGGCAGTCCTGAGATAATCTCGCGATTTCATCGGGACTCCCAGCTGACGAACCGCGCGCCCAAGAAAAAAAGAGTAAGAGAGTTCGTTGATCCCGGAACACTTTCCTATCGCCTATCATAGGGGGATAGAGAAGTTCAAATTTTGACAAGGGTTTGACTCGTTGAACCAGCTGACAAGTCTGATCTGAGTGGCACACTGCATGAGTAGGGTCGGCAAGGCAACGGTACCTGGATGTACAAGGTTCGAAGCAGTTGATATGTGCATCATACCCGAGTCAAAGACCGGGCTACAAGTGCTTCAGATAACGATAACCAACGAGATTCGATAACGACGGGAGTGTGTGCAGCGAAGGCAAGTGGGAATAAAGCCCAAACATACTGGGACACACTTGCATCTCGGGTCCTACCAGCAGTTGAGGCGATGGATCGGAGCGGCTAGCGCCTATAAATCATGCGACCCCCTCGTTCCGCGGGTTGTCGGCGGGCATGTCAAAGGTCGAAACGTGTACAGTAACCCTCGTGAACCAAATACATCGGAAACGAACAAAAAAAAAGGGAATATGTGGGCATTCATCGCGATGACCAGACTCGTCCGATATCCAGAGATGCGCTCGACGTTCAACGTTTGATTCTCGCGCATCGCATATAGGATTCCGAGTCAGCAGCGAACAGGATAAGTGCGGAAGGAGCTCCGACGAACAGTGAGCTATAATGTCCATGCAGGCAATTAAATAGTGGTTTTGTGTTCAGTCGATTTTCGGAGGGTGGTAGAGGGTGGGAAAAATCATCCACTTTCTCTAGTCTACGTGGCAGGTGGCGGGATTGTTTCACTTTCCTGCCAATTTCTGCCAACAAAACTTGGCTAAAAAGGGACCACTTTGGATCTTATAATGCCACTTCCTCTTGCACTTCCTGTGTGTTCTGATCCAGAAGTGGGACCACTTGAACTCACGGCATAGCTTATTCCTCTGCTACTTCATAGTTTGAGGGAGGGAGGGAGCGGAGGAGGCGATTAAGAGCACCATATGATTATGAGAAGATGGGCTCGCAGGACTAAACCATTGTCTGACTCCGAATAAACTTCATTCATGCCAATAAGTGCCTCACGAGGTCACTGCACTACACCCATGTGCAACATGTTTTCGTCGATCCATGGCATATAAAACTGTGCATATCAGATGTTGCAAATCGGATCGATCGGGTTTCATTTTCGGTCCGGGCATGATGATAGGATTTGTCAGACATACTCACGATCACGTTTTGTTACCCCGAAACCCCTTTGTCGTTTGCGTACAATTGTTTTGTCGATTTTTACCCTAGCATTATCATACATTAGTGTCATAGCATTTTAATAGCTGTAGGAAAGCATACATATGGCATCAGCAAACTTACTGGTATGCTCTTACTACTTGGGCATTGCGTGGGAAACGGCCTTCCCTTCGCCGGACCAATCACAGAAGTGCCTCGTGTGTGGGCAAAAATGGCGCAACCACGTCAGAGGCTCTTCAAACCCCACCGTCACCACTAACCGGCATCCTCTGCTGCAACGCCCCTCCCTACCTGCTGCTCATTACGAGATAATAGTTTTATCTTCCGTTTCTCCCATGTCTTTGTCCAATCTATCACATTCCTCGCCCTCTCAATACCCTGCCAACCTAAAACCTCACCTTCTTCCGCGGTACCTAGTTCGTATGGTCTATGCGCTCCGAATGTGTCTCTTACGTCAATCTGGACTGTCTCACCTCTCGTTTCTAGTTGCTTTCATAACCCTACTCGTGGTGACGTTCATCATCGGCGCCCTCGCCCCTTCAGCCAATGAGTTCTGCCTTTCCCTGATGGTGGATTGAGCGGGGGAACGCGAGAGCGTAGTCCTCACGAAGCTGGAACCTGCTCTCCTTCTCAAGATCTCAAGCATTGAAGTCGGCCTTGTCTGATCTTTGGACTAGGCAACGACAGCCAACCGTCAAGTCCCGTGGGTAATTTTCGACTTTTTCGTCCGAAGGCCAAGGGGTCCGAGGGCACGGCTCCGTTTGGGCCGGGGATGGCGGTGCTATTTGTACATATTTACATCTACTCGGGGCCAGTGGATTCCCATGGATCATGGATCCATCAGCTCCCCCGTAGCAGTAACCACTCACCATGAATCTCGTCAGACTATTTCTACTCCTCACATTTTTGGTTTCCAAAGCTCTCGCCCACGGAGATGGCATGATTATGAACATGGATCAAGGAATGGTCATGAATATGGGCAACATGATAATGTATCTCCACTTCACCATAGGTGATAACCTCTGGTTTGTCGGTTGGGCACCCAGAACTACAGGCGCAATGGTTGGGACCTGTATCGGGCTTTTTCTCCTTGCAATCGCGGAACGGTGGTTGGCTACAATGCGGGCAGTCATGGAGGTACACTGGAGAATGCGGTTAGACCCTCGTCTTGATCTCTCATACACTGCTCATACACAGGGTTATGCAGTGCCCAGATCTCCTTTGCAAACCATCTCAATACCTCAGTCGTGGCGTCGTCTCCCGGAGGGCGCGACAAGTCGTCTCCAGCTGCACAGCTTCTTCATACCTTACGAAGATACTGGGCGCCTCCCTTTGTTCTTACATACGACGTCCCACGTGGTATTATGCAGGTCGCCCTTGCCAGCATCCAGGTCCTTTTCATGCTCACACTCATGTGAGTTTTCTCTCGTTTGTCAGTGTCGACTAGTCGACTCACTTTCGTGATTTCCTAGGACATTCCAGATCGGATTCATCATGGCAATTGTCATTGGCCTCGGCGTAGGAGAGGGCCTTTTTGGGAGATACAGCCCCTTAGGCTATCTACATTGAGTGAGAGGTCTCCCTGGCCTGTGGCTGCGCATTGTACATACGCCGAATAACCTTAATCCGTTGGCCTTGCCTGCCGACGTCCTTGTTGGTGCCATATTCTACTACTGTATTGTTCCATAGGTACATAAAGGGCCTGCTCATCGAGCCTTATACTTCGCTACATTCAGCATCAGCTTGATCCTCAAAGATGTTCCAGGTCACCACGTTTTTCATACCCACTCCAATCTACACCCATTATACTCCGATTATCATCCCCGGGGCTACATATGTGATTCAATCTGCTCCCCCTTCTCTGCCTCTGCCTCCTCCACCGCCTCACCCGCAATCATGTGTACATCTGCTCATGACCGAGGCGTGTGTCCTGTTCCTTCGAAAATGCAGCACCTCCTGACATAGTAAACTTGTAGACCTCTGGCCCCGTTCAAGCTATCTCGTTCAAGTTCACGTTTGGGCAATAAACTACCCATGAAGAGTCTCAAGAATCTGTTCCTGCGCCTCTTTGGCCGGCAGCACCATTGCTCCTTGTGCGGGTGAAGGACCCTCTGTTCTCGATCGATGTTTTGGCTTCCTTCTGTCTTCTCTCTGTCTGTCTCGAATGTCGTAACCATAGGTTTTGAATGGACTGAATTTGATTTGATTGTGCGAAAAGCGTGAAAAAGTTTTTCACGGCAACGGATGTTTGTTCCAAACAAATACGGTTACCATTTCAGCTTGATTCCCAAGCTAGCTTTCACATAACCAACCACCAAGTCCCCTTCGTGCGCAAGTTGAAGGGCCTGAAGTAACTTCTGATGGCTAACCCAGGTTTTGGTACACCCCCAGTGATTCCATCGCAGTTTCAACTTTATGAGTGCGCAGGCGATCCCTGTCTGGGCAGTACCACTAATGAATTCTAATGAATTACGCTACACAGCTCCTATGTGGTGGACCCTATGTGGCAACGCCGGTTCACAGGAATTTGGGCGAGCTGCTTGGGCCTCACTTTAGTGCTCTCCCTTCCCACACTCTTTCGGGCCTGGCGCGCGGGACGGGTATTCACCAGTCTTTTTGGTGTATGGGAAGGGCACAACTATGTATCTGCGTCCACAACCAACGGGAGGAAGGTGGCTCCAGCCAGGAGACACAGCCGGAGGCTGGACTTTCTCACCTCATTATTGTTGTGGTCGCCTCTTGGAGTCGAGCTCAATCTGGGACAGAGTAGGTCACCGGAGTTTTAATGTCTTCTCATCAATATTACTGACTAGCGGTCAGTTATTGTCGTGGTGCTTTACTTTATCGCCGTCATTGTCTGTATCGTGACGCATGCACCCCTCATAGACAACTCTAACCGCGCAGGCAAGTTTCTGGGTTGTCACATCTCAAGCTCCGATATATTCTCACCCTCCTATATAGGTTTCCTGGCGCTTGCTCAGTTCCCTATCGTGTTCCTGTTTGCGACGAAGAACTCGCTACTGTCACTTCTCCTGGGACCAGGAAATGGTTACGAGAAGCTCAACTACATTCATCGTTGGTCTGGTCGTGGCATGTTTCTTGGTGCAGTCATCCATGGTTCCCTATGGATCCGTAACCACATCCAGTACCACCTGCCGATCTTGGGTCCGCAAAAGGAAACGTCGGGTGTTACCGCATTGACCCTGTTCTGTATATTAGTACTCTCCTCACTGAGACCTGTTCGTATCTACTTTCGCCAGGTCTTCTTTTACGTTCAGTGGGTGCTCTTTCTCGCGGATGTCCCAAGATGACTTGATGATAATGTGGTTTAGTGTCATGACCTATGTCTCTTTCTTCGTAACGATATGTTACCATACCCCATTCGCTAGGCCATGGATCTACCCACCACTGGGATTTTATGGCCTCGATCTACTCATGCGGCTGTTCCGCTACCGCGTCAAAGATGCTTTCTTGACCCCCATGAAGGATATGACCATTGTACGTACCCGAATTCCCTTTTTCAGGTACCTTATCGATGACACGTTCGTAGATTCACATAGACAACTGCGATGGCGGCTGGGAAGCGGGTCAACACGTCCGGCTTCGCATCTTCTTTGAAGGACGCGTATTCGAGTCGCACTCGCTTACTATCGCTAATGCACCAACGTCCATATCCTGCGTGGCTAGTCACTCCATCGTACTTGGCGCCCGAGTCACAGGTGATTGGACTCGAGCCTTAAACCTATACGCGTCTAGAGAACAAGAACGCATCGCCAACGAGAATGACGAAAAAGTGGACACTGTCCGGGTACCTATCTACGTGATGATTGATGGCCCGTACGGCGGGTGCAGGTTGGATCTGGGCGACTACGAGGACGTGCTTCTTGTTGCTGGTGGTGGGGGAGTGACCTTCACGCTTGGGCTGCTAGATGACCTTGTTGGGAGGATTGTGCGCCACGAACGCGCACGTAGTGAGCGCACGCTACGCGTCGAGTTCGCTTGGATAATACCTTCCCTTGGTGAGCTATTTCCTCTCACCCTTGGTATACACTATTCAATGATATATCACATCCCAAGACTACGTCCAGTGGTTCGCATCCATGCTCATGGACATTGCGGACACCGCAGCGGACTCATCGCTCGACCTTCACATTTCCATCTTTGTGACTTGTCAGTGCAAGCCCGAGGCCGTTCCGCCGATCCCGAAATCAATCGTCGAGATGACTCGGCCAGATGTGCTTCACCTCCTCACGGATGTACTTTCTCCCACCCCGGCTGTGAATGACGTGAGTGACGAAAGCAGAAGGAGTGCAACCCGGGTCGTTGGCCAGGGTGGCGTGGGAGTGTGTGCTAGTGGGCCAGAAAGCCTGACCCGTGAAGCGGCAAACGCTGTGGCAAAGCTGGCGCCCGTTCATGCGAGGCGTGTGGGTGGGATTTCACTCCATACAGAGGTCTTTTCCTTGTAATGAAACCTTCAGTGACGAAATATTCCGGTACTGGCTGTATTGAATCTTATCGTGTCTTTCGAAATATATCATGGCGCTCCTATAGCTGTGTGAAGACTGAGGGAGGCGCTGAGTGCCAGGATAAACATTCGAAAGTCATGAAAAATGCTATAGTACAATCTAGTGCTTGTAGAAGAAAATTTGAGAGCCTAACCCCAGCTGCTGTTCTGACCATCATGAATGAATGTGTATAATCATTACAGTCAATGTCCGTGGATAGAGCGCTACATATGGTACAGTACATGATTGCGACGTTGTCTATGAATTGCGAGTCTAGAGGCGTTTGCGTAAAATAATGCCTCAAGTTTATACCACACACTTTTCCTGAGCTACCCCATGCGCTGCGTCGAGTTGATTGCTTATCTTGAGATCCTGAGATCGAGAGAGGTTAGTTCCCTGAAGGAGACTGTTTCGGACTAAGTTACGCACTATGCAGGGTGCGAACTTGCTTTTCTGACGTATCCGTGGGCCATACTTGTAGAAGACAAAGGGCATTGGAGCCAGAAGGGTGGCGACGCAACCAATGAGCGTAGAGGCCCAATTGACACCCATGTCTTCGAACATCTGAACCGTGAACAGTGGGAACGCGGCGCCAACAGCAGAGCGGACCATCATGTTTGCAGCAAACGCAGACGCGGAATACATCAAGTATGTGTCGACAAGGTAGCTCTGCTCTCCCGGAAGTCATCAGCACCGCATGGAGATAGAAGGGCTGGATGCCGCACCAGGCACGACATGAATACGAGCGCGATACTCATACCAAGGGGAATAGTGCTCACCGCCGGTACGTACCATGGCACGCTCTGGTAGTTGCCTGTCCAACCCAGCCAAAAAATGGAGACCACTAGCAGTGGTCCGCCGACCATGGCCGAATACAGTCGCATTTCAGGGGGTGGGAAGCCGCGGCATTCCTCCATACGTCGCGAATGCAGACGGAGGAGCGAGATATTGATTAACGTGGCAATGGCTGAGCCGATTCCCACACCAACGAAGACGAGTCCATCGTGAGGGGTGGTGAAATGATGGACTCGAATGAAGATTACCGGAAAGGCCTCGAACACTACGGCATCATCTGAGTGGCCAGAAATACCATGTGGAAAGCAAACTCACTGGCATAAATGATACCATAGACGACGGAAATGTATATTGTAATGAACAGCAGTATGGGTTCCACAAGGAGCATGTTGAATGGACGCAAAAGGGTACGGTGGAGGAACCCTCTCATACTCCACTCAACGTTTTCGCTCTCCGCATATAAGTTCTTATTCCTTTCAGGATCGAGCCCACGCAAACGTTTTGCCTACATTCAGTATTAGCAATCGACTTTTAAATGTGGGATGCTATAGTACCTTTTTTGCAAGGAGAACCGAAGCATAAGTCTCCGGAAGGAAGAGGGCACCGAAAAGGGTGCAAGAACCCGCGAAGATCATCATGATCCAGAAAACCCACCGCCAGCCAAGGTGACTAAAGGCCACACTATGGAGAATTGTTCAGCTTTATGCGGACATGCCGCATGCCCTAAGACTTACTAGCCACCAATAAGAGGTCCAAGTACTGGCCCCAGGAGTACATTCGTGGCGAACACGCTTGACGCTATGCCACGGTTTACTGGGTCCCATATATCAGCGATCACGCCACTACTAATTGTCAATGGCGCGCAGGCAAAGAAACCCGCAAAGAACCGCGTAATGATCATCGTTTCCATGTTCCGCGCTAGAGCCTGGCCGAGATGGAATATCGTGTAAAGTGAAAGAGAGAAGATAAGAACAGGACGCCGCCCAATAAGCTCTGATCCCGGACCCCAGAACATTGGACCAAAAACGTAGCCAACTAGGAACATGGACGTGATGAGGCCCGACGTCTCATTTGAGCCGTTAAGTTCATTGGCTATGACGAGGGATGCACTAGATGGGGCTGAGGAAGCGAAGGTGCTTTACGACCCACAAACGGTGAGTTATACAGTACGGCGTCGTAGCGGAGAGAAACGCACACATTGAGTGTGAGCAAAATGCAGATGAATGTAATAAACCATTTGTAGCAGTATGGCCAATTCTTTGGATTATCCGGGTCATCTGGACCATCCCACGTAATGAGATTCGAGTCTGGAGACCTGAAGGGCTGTGGGGACACGGTGGGTGCCGTGGGCGATTTGTCTGGGATATCGGATCCATGGGCTGTGGGATGTTCAACGCTCTCGAATCCTGCTTCGGGTAACGTTATGTAGTCCAGGACTGTAGGAGCATGAGAGGGCTCTGCGGAGAGATCCACAGTCACCATTCTTTTTAGCGGGAGATGGGGAAAGGGATGAGACTGAGAGCCTTCAGGTCGGACAGCGGGCTTTTCATCGTTTGTCACCTAGGTCTATTGATGGAAAGAATATGCCGTACTAAAACTGCCCCATGCAGGAGGAGTAATGTGTCATAGATCACGTTGTGAGGGGTCAATTAGGGATATCATGGGGAATTATTCGAATCGCACGGAACCGCAGGCCCAAGGATGGAATTGACATAGCCGGGGTCTGAGCACGGCTAACGACATCACCGCGTACCGATTGTAATTACCCGGCTATGTCGATTGCCGAGCCCCGACCAATCTGCGGCCACGGCTTGCGATGGGCTCCCTCTTGTGCGCCTCACAACGTAAACATCGGCAAATAAGGTCATCATGTCGGCGGGCTGGTGAACAACGAGTGGCGAGATGCGGGCTGCGTCGGCCAAGAGGGTAGGGGGAGGGCGTGATGTGCATATGTAATGCGACTAATTTTTTTTTTTTCGGCTTTATGCACTCAGTTATAATCTACCTTTCCATTCGTACACTTGTTCCCAGGCCGTGGGGCGCATGCCAGGATCCAGCCCAGTGCTGGGTGTTTCAACCATTTCATGACCTTGCCCGTGGTCAAAGAGGTCCCGAACTCTTCAATCGAACCCAAATTTCAGAGGACAACAGTAATTGAACCACAAGAGAGCTATGGCGCTAGTCAGCGGAAGGATGTTTGATTTCAGGTTACATAAGATCTTCGAGTCAACCATAGGATATAAGCAGAGGCGTGAACGCGTGAACAACCACTCTGAGGTCGAAATTCGTTGAAACGTTGAAGCTTTGAAGGGCCTGGTTTGAAATGGTTTAGGTCGCATCGACCGTCACAAGCCAGAAATTCAAGCAGGGTGAGATGACTCGGAGTGGCGACATGAGGGGTTCCCTGGATGTGTCTGTGTCTCGCCGAGGTTTCACAAACATAAAACTTTCAGTTATGCCAGTTGGTCTCTTGGATTAAGCTGGTGTGAGAATTGTGACTAGCGAATTGATGGTGAGCCGGGTATTACCGGGGTTACCGGGGTAGCAACTTGAACTACTTGCCAGTGAGACCGTAGGGTGATCCTAGTCGACCAAGCGGGTCAAACACGCTGCACTTATATCTACAACCCATGAATGTTTACATCCTGGATAAAGCGCAAGGCTAGATTAGGCACCCTTCTTCAAAGCAACGGTGATGAGGATGAAGATGGACTTGCATTGGATCGGATTCTTCATGGGCAATCGGTCATCGCCAGAACAGGTGTGCAAGCCACTACTCGCCTCGATTTCCACGTCAGCTGATTTCTTTTGAACAGCCAGAACCATAGAAGTAGACAGGCTACGATTCACGGACAAAGATCTCGCTGTCGTTGGGACATTAGAATATGGTCAATTTTCAGTTGTGCGTTACACTTGACTCTGCGCATCGCAGCATGACATACATATACTCCTATTCCAGATTGACGTCGTTAGATGTAATATCAATCGGCGCGTATACGTCCGCAAGTCGATTGAAAAACGCTTTGCATTCAAGACGCGTGAAGTGAGATTCATTCCATCCCGCTCTCCGTGCCATCCTTACTTATCCTATCTCTGTCTGTAGCAATGCAACCCCCAATTGGAGCGCGAGATACTTCTTCGTGCTTTCCGTACTCGCTCGGTCTGGGTCCCACATCTCTTGTGCGCTTTCCAAACCGGCACGCACCTCCATCTCGTTATGGATTACCTGGACGGCGGCACGCTTTGGGATGTCCTCGAGTCAAACCCCCTTGAGCGGATCCATGAGGTTGATCTGCGTTGGTGGCTTCCCCAGGTGATCAGCGCCGTCGCGTGGTGCCATTCACAGGGCTTTGTACACCGGCACGTCCCCTCATTGGCACCGGTTGCTCCTGATGCTCATTCATCTATTTGTAGTGATGTGAAACCGCACAACTTCGTACTCAATCGTACCGCCCACGTCCAGCTTATTGACTTTGGTTCTGCCGCGCCACTTGTTCCCGGCTCGCGCATTGTACCTCTAGAGCACTGCCGCGTCCCTTGTGGCACATGCGATTATATTTCTCCCGAAATCCTTCAAGCACACGAAGCGGCGCTCGTTGCAATGGAGATGTCTGACGAGGAGAGCGATAGGCGAGAAGACCAGGGGGAAGCCGGTTATGGGATTGAAACAGACTGGTGGAGCACTGGTGCCATGATATACGAGATGGTTTACGGCGTGGCCCCTTTCTTCGCGCGCGACATCCGATCAACATACCTTAAAATCGTAGACTTCAGGAAGAGTCTAACTTTCCACACGAACGTGTTCATTTCTACCGAACTCCGAGATCTGCTGGCACAGTACGTTCGGATGACCCGGTAGTTTTATGATCTGCGTCATCGTTCCTCTTCCAGCTTGCTTACAGACGCGGAGGTCCGTCTTGGCCGCAATGGGACGAGGGAAGTCATGCAACACCCTTTCTTCCATGATATTACGTGGGAAACCCTCCAGTCCGGTATGGAAGTTGTCTATTCATTGGATAGTATCTCACATGGGCACTGCTGTACTAGAACGCCACCCACCCTCTCTCCACCTGCCGCTCTTTACTTATAACGAAGATCTCTCGAGGAATCTTCGGCCTCGCATTTCCGAGCCAACTGAGGATGCATCTAGCACTCCGTTCGCCTTTTCCGCTTTCTTTCAACCATCGGAAGAGAGTAGCTCTCCAGGACTCTCTGTACTGCGTACCGCTTCTCGTTCCTTTCTTCGCGAGAAGGCCGAGTCCTTTTTCATTGGCTTTTCATGGGGACCCATTGTTGACGCATTCCCCGATACTCCCGCGGCCCCAGCTACGCCCGCGTCCGTTTTCGCATGCCCCACCTCAGTTCGGACTCCTACTGCAGCCACAACAGAGCTCGTTACGCCGATGCGCCGCACCGCGTCCCTCCCAGGCGCGAGCACTCTGCGATGCACGCGTACGGCGCCGCGACGTGCCGTTTCTGACCGCGAAGCCATGCGCCAGTTAGTCGACTGCATCGGACTGAGTGCGCGTAAGAAGGTTCTCGCGGCGGGCCGCACACCCCGTAGCGAGCTTGCTGCAGCAAAGTCTAAGACGCTCCGATTTGAGACATATTCACCGGCGCCCTTAGGCTTTGCCCACGTAGTGCACGGCGCCAGCGCAGGCTCTAGAATAGGGAACGACGGCGATTCCGGCATCGTGGACGGTATGATGTTTGCCTCGAGGGCTGCCGACGAAGATGAGAGTGATGGCGCAAGCGCCAGTGATGCGCCTCCTAGCCCCAGCCCGAGTCCACGCCCCGGTTCGGCAATGTCAATGCAGGAGCGCAGGAGCGCGACGCCGACAGCCTCACTGTTGCTCCACCCCCCACTTCGAAAGGACAGGCACGAGACACCCACAGCGCGATGCGACGAGGCTATGGTACTACCTCAACCGCGGTCCCCACTCCTTACCTGCGAAGATGACGCGTTAAGCGCGCTAGAGGAACGTCACCGTGCGCTAATGGGCGAGATTGCGAACATAGAAGGCAGAGTGGGCGTCATGAAAGGACAGACTCGTTAGATATTTATACTACGCCATATATATTGATCTGGCTAGGTTCATCACACCGGGGGTTTTCGGTGGAATTCTATATACATAATATAAAGAAAGGAGACAGTCCCAGAGTGATCATGATGGTGGTACAGTATTACTAATATTTATGGAATTGTTACTCAGGCTAACACCGTGACGGGTCTAGATCGTAAGACGTCAAACACTACTGTCCTTCAGAATGATATCTAGGTAAGTTTTCCGGTAGTATATATATTCAACGCGTTGAGAATGTTGAGAGGGAGATCCGCGTTTCCTCCCTCGGCGGTCAGTTCATAAGATGTCCGGACTGTTGTTATAATAAGCTTGAGGGAGGAGACCAGGTTCGAAAGCAGTTAGAGGGTGATCATCTTGGCGGATGGGAGTGAGTAGAGCTGTAGAGGGCCTTGAAACGACGTTCTGGGCGTTCAGGTCGCGTTTAAAGAGGATCTTATGTAGGGTTTACTGCTTTGTAGGGTCACCCAATCCAAGGCCGGGCGGGTTATGGTCAGGCAATGGGGTGGGGGGCTGCGCCGGTGTAAGGAACACGTTTAGAGTCGGTCCCAAAGGTGACGGGGCGTAGCCTGCGCCGCCACGGGTATCGGCGTTAAAATAGTTAACATAAAGCGGTTGCGGTGGTTGAGGAGAACGAGGATGATAATCCGGCGACACCCTTGGGGTGGGAGACATAGTGTATCGTTGTATGACGACTTGAGGAGGCACTTGCGTAGGTGACGGATTGGGTACATAAGTGGTGGCGGGTGCGATCGCAGAAGGCACCACGGGGGATGGTACGACGTATACAGAAGATGACACCACCGGGGATGATACGACTTGTACTGGAGTCGGAACAGGTACATGTACAGGAAACGGAACCGGAACCGGAACCTGTACGAATGTAGGGGGTGAGGGGACGGCCATAACCTGAGGTAGAGCCTGCGAGTACGGAGATGGATACGAGTAGCCCGGGAATAGTATGATTGGCGGTAACATGGGTCGTGTTGGGAAGGAGCCTGGTGTCCACGAGTGAGATGATTTCGAGAAGCAAAACCCCATGCAGATGATTGTACGTACGATGATGATCCATTCATTTGCTAGCGTCGCTCATTATATGCCAATACCGAGCGTTTAAAGGTCCTTGTGCTCCATTTGAGTCCCACGACTCGTTATTGTCTGGGAGGAGAATAAACCACCGCTCCTAGGTAGACGTCGCCAGGCCAAAGTTGACAGCGTAAACGAAGACAACTTGTAACCAGTTGCAAAGACAATTAATTGCATCGCTAGATGTGTACACGCACAACAGTCAACAAGGGAGGGTCATAACACAAGGGGGATGCCCTTGGAAATGGCGGTGGCAGTGCTCGGCACAGGAGATGAACATACAAGACATCCGTGCGTCTCATTCACGTTCGCTGACAACTAGCGGAGGGTAACTGAGAACAAAAAGCGGATGGGCACGTAATAACAGATACAGTATTGTGATAATTTTATTCACCCCCCATGCATTGACCATGCCAGACTGTGGCATGCTAGCGATGCTTCCCAGAACACTGGTTCACCTGCCTCCCTCAACGGGAACGAGCTACAGAAACTAGGCCTGGCGTCACGGCCACCTCAACTGCTGGAATACAAAGGCCCCAACAAATACATGGGGGACCGGCCGTTCACCTGGTGAGGGCTGCACAGCGTTGCTAGCGCGCGAATGGCGGCCCAACATGGAACAGGTATGGAAGGCCGCCATGGGGCGTCACTGATTCGAGATCTGTAGAATCTCTCATCAGAGATCGTTGCAGCACGAATACAAAGCATGGAACTCCTGCGCACCAGACGATTCGACGATTCTGATCCCGTGCTACACGTCTTCCCCAACCTCGACACAAGTGTCGGAGTGTGTGTACGGGCTTGTATGATTGTTGGTGGTGGATCCACTGGTATTGGAGCCGGGCTTGCGAACGCCTGTGCCACTGCCACTTGCCGTCCGAGTCATCTCGTAACTCTCGATCATCGTACCCGTGACTCTGTCGCTCCGACTCCGAGACCCGGTAGCGTGGCCACTCTGCTCATCATACGAATACTCTCGCAAACCGCCCCAATCCCACCTCACGCTTGGGGTCCTCGGGCGGTTCGCTGCGGACGGTTGGGTTGTGAATACGAGGTGAGATGACAATGTGCCACTACCACTTGTTCCGAAAGCATCAGTCGATACATCAAATGAGAGCATACGAAGGTTGAGGACGATGCGGGCGCCAGCGAATGACTCGATCGAGAGCAGCCATGGGAATGCGATGGCAGCAATGGGAGAGTTTCCCGCGCCAAGATAGAACCCGGCGTTAACGCAGAGCGTCACTATTCGGGCATGTAAGCAAGGAATGGATGAGAAGAAACGAGCGAACCGAATATGAGGATGAATGCCCATGTACCGTCGCGCATGAGGAGGTAAACAACGGGGGTGCGACCCCAGCCATTGCGCAGGGCGATGAGGAATTTGACGAGTGTAAGAGCAAACAGGACGGTTTCGAATGAGACAAAAGCGACGCTAAACAAGACAAGAATAAGGATCGTGAAAGAGTTGAAGAGAAATATAGTCATACGCAAAGAAGACGAGGCCGGATGGGGAATGTATAACGGTGCAGATAGTATCGAAACGTACACCGGGAACCACCTTGATGAGAGTGACGATCATAACGGCATTCTCCGCGAGGAAGAGGAGGACGAGAATGGCTGTAACGTGGCGATTGCGACCATACAAGGCGTGTACTGAGTGGGGATAAGCATGGTGGTCGGTCGGTCAAATAGAGGGACGAAATAGCATACCACGTATTATAAGGATAAACTCTACAGCTGCTATGAGGAGCTGGGTACCGATTTCCTGATAAATATACCAATGGACGCAGTCGGTCTCGGTATAATGAAAGTTGACGGCGAGTTGTGAACCGACGAAGAGCAATGATCTGAGGGCCCTATAAATGAGGGAAGGACGATGATGATAAGTTGGATTGGCATACATCTGCATGGCAACTGCAAAATATCGAATGAAGAAGAAAATCCATTTAATATAAACATTATTAGGCTTTCTACGGAGGAGCGGGGATGTGAGACAAAGTAGGGAGAGAGAGAAATCGACGCACGACCAGACAGCCTCAGCTTCTTGGTCGAGGGTGATCAAAATGTCCCAAACCAGAAATGTGAGAGCGGCGACTGGGAGGAATGTTGGTAAAGAGGGTGTTAGATAGGGGAGAGATGGCTGACCTGAGCTGAGGTCTGTCTTATACTGGAACTGGGCATCTTGATAGGACATGACTCTGAGGGGAAGGAGGGGAGGGAGAGGGAAGGGGAGGGGATGGGCCCTCCTGGTAGAGGAGGGAAAAGAGGGAAAATATCGGGCATGATAGTTTTGCGAAGGAGTGGAATAGAAGACATGTTAAGCCGCGGACTCGGGGCTTTGACATGAACAGATGAGATGTGGCCGGGCCACGCACCAGGAAAGTCACTCGCACGCCCATCGCCTCCTTTGTGCCCAATTAGTTCACCGTTAGCGGTGTTCGGATTACATGTACCTTGCTTCCCAACTCTAGCTGGTGTAGGGCGAGGCGGAGATACAGATGGATTGCAGGCCACACTTAGAAATATTAGGAATCCTAATTTCCTCCATTACACACGAGATATCCACATGGTCAATCCAATTCTACCCACGCTCCACCATCTGACGCCCATGTTCCCGTTGCCACAACAAGTCCTCGACATATTTGCTAAACGTGCTCCCTTTTGTACCAACGACCGCCCAAGCGAGCGACGCGATTGCCGCATCGAGCAGCGGTTCAAGAAACGGCGCAAGCTGCACTCCGTCCTCCGCACTAATGAGGTGGTTGAGCATGCGCACCTCAGGAACATCAGCCAGGTCGCGCAGTAGGACTGCACAAGGAAATGCCGCTCGTAGCGGCGCGAGTGTTGGAGCATCCTCCACGTCAGTTGCGATGAAAAGTGGCACGTTCAGCGGGGCCAATTCGCGCACCTCGTGCGCTTTTCCTGCACAATGGACGGGTAATGCGCCGGGCGCAGGCATGGGCCACCGTGCGGGCGACGCGGAATCGACGGGCATCTCTTGTGGTAGAGGCAGAACAGCATTAGTGGGTACTAGGAGACGCTCGAGTGCATGGACCTCAGCGCTGCTCCCTGCACTGGCATTAACACTACGTAGCGCGCATGCAACAAGTCGATACCAAATGGAGCGCACCGTCTGCCCACGCGCGGCGCGGAACCGGCCATTCGATAGCCGGACATGGGCAGCAAGAAATGCGTCCTGGCCACCGAGGGCATTCGCAGCGGCCAATGATGCACTGCGGAGATGAGGATTGGCAAACGCCATCCGTTCGCGGATCGCAGTGCGCACGGCAAGATTGCGACGCTCGGTCAAGTGCAGCCGGGCGGAACCAAAAAGCGTCCCGAGTTGAATGAGCTGCGCGCTAGAGGCGGAAAGAGAGGAGATCGGGTGTGAAATGAAATAACGCGGGTGTGGTGCAGCATCGAGTGCTGGCGTGTAATCGACAAAGCGAAAGTCGTACGCTGTCTGATCCTTGAGCCTAAGTGTGCCACTATCGGGGGGTGGGTTCTCAAGCCAAGGATAGGTAAACGAGTCGTGGTGAAAAATCGGTTGCTCGGTGGCGACGTGGGAGAGATCGACGAGCCAGTCCCATGAAACGTTCGTATAGTCAAAGTAGTCCCAACACTCAGAGGGGGGAGAGACAGCTGAGGGAAGCGTTGAGCAATGAAGTGAGCCCTGCTTTCCAGAGTGAATCAAGAGACTGTAGAGATAATCGAACTTGTGATAGCTGATGAGATCGTTTCCCAAGCGAGCAGGGGGTATAAGAAGGGTTCTATTGAGGATGCGAGCAAGGACAAGGGCATTTTCGAGCGCTATCCGTTGATTGTGGAGACCGCTGTGAGGAAGATAGGCGAGATATCTTTCACCTGGATTCCAGCTGAAAGATTTCCTGGACGGAGAGGCTACGTGGGTGGTCACGAGACTGTTACTGGATTGCAGAGACTCGGATGAGAGAAAAAGGAGATATAGAGATAGGATGAGTAACGACATCACGATCACGGTAATATAATATAATGGCTCGGACCACTCGGAACGGGAGCTGGAGTCGTTCCGTGACTCGGAGGGGAGAGGGATCAACAATAACAGGCGTTTTGTTCAACTTGAACTTGAACTCCCATGTCAACTACCCCTTCACCCCCTGCAAACTTGCCCCCGACAGGTTTCCCCTCTCCGCCCTCGCCCTCGCCCTCAACTAGTTCCGGCAATGCAGGTAGTCCACCGACTTCTCTCTACTGTGCGTGAAAATTCCTCCTTCACTTCCTCACCTGGCCTTACATCCCATCCGCAGTATACACCTTCGTTGGTCAGCTCTCCTCTTCTCCCCCGTAACTGGCGCAATATTAATCATCCACTGACCTGCATAGTTACCCTATCTTTGCTCTTCGTAATTTTTGGGACGCTCGTCATCCGCTCTGTCCGTCTACGCCGTCAGCGTAATGCTGCTCTCCTTGCTGGCATCGCTACCGGCACAAATGTACACACCACTGCGCTTCGTGGGAAGCGTGACACCATTTTAGCGCTAAAACCCCATCTGTGGGAAGCCTACATTATCCCTCTCGATGACACAGAAAAAGGCTGGGCTGGGATATCCGTGCGTCTCCAACACTTCTGGCATCTGTCTGCGTGGCTAAGTTACGCCACGGTTCAGCCTGTAGCAGGTGCAACACTCGTGCCGGTCACGGAAGGCCCAGCGTCTCTCAAGCAGGTCAAGTCCCAGCACGCCTCGTGGCGGCATCAACTGCGCGTCCCATTTCTCGGCAGTCGCCGTTCCGTTATGTCAGGCCCACGATCAACTACTACCCTGACAACCCCTTCATTAGAGTTACCGACACCCTCGCCGGCCTCGTCTGAGCCCATCCATCTCTCTGTGCTAATCTCAATGCCGATACCCCCGGCGCACAGCGGCAGCGGAGGTCCACCTCTAGTCGAATTTGGTGTCACCCAGGTGGAATATGCACCCCGTCCCGCAAATTCGTGAGCGCCTGCGTTTTTGAGGACCATTTCTCTCCTTTGGAGCTCTTGATAGTGGCTTTCCTCTGCTGTACGGTATGGATGAACGATAATTTACGAATCACCACGACTTGTAATTTGAAGGCGGTCCGCCCTTTTCAAAGTGAGTTGTATAGGTATCCTGCACATCGCACTTCACGGGATTTCTACCAAGGTAAGTACGAGTGTCCGTGAGTAAACCAACCGAGTACGGGAATAAACTACTATACATGTAACGAGATGCCCAATAAAATATACATGTAAGCAACTCGAACGTCATGTCTTCACATGCGTCCTCCGATAATAGAAACCGTAGCCGGTGATCCTCGAGCTTTACCTGCCGTCTTCGTAGGTGGACGTAGCGTCTAGCGATGGGGCCGCAGATGAAGAGAAAGGGTACGATGTTGGAACATTATCAGATATAAACACGTTTGGCACCGCAACATTGAGGAACGTGTACTACCGCCAAAATCAGCCCCGCCTTCTGTGTGAATTTTAGGCGACGCACCTCAGCGAGCTCGGCACCTTGCATACGATTATAGTTTTGATAAACCAAGTTTGGCTCCCGCGTCACGGCGCGAAACCCTGCATGTTCTAATACGCTCCACCAGGTAAGTAGGTAAGGGAACTCGCGATTCCATAGGTGTATCTCAAGTAACATTTGTGATACGGGGGGTACTCGGGGTCTTTCAGCCGTGAAATCCGAGCTGGGAATGAGAAAAGTGGTAAGCGCATCAAATTCCCAGCCTTCGAGGTCGATTTTCAAGATGTCGATGTGGGTATGACCTGCAATCAGATTATAGCGAACGGTGAGTGTGACCGTATAAAATAGGGCTCACCGTTCTTGCGCATGAGTGAATCAAGCGTATATATCTTTGGTGAATCCCCCATTCCGTGGGCGTCGAAATTGCCAATGCGGTACGGCTTGAAGCGAGCACGCTGCGCCGTATGCCGAGAATCCCAATAGTCAAGCTCGTCATTGTGATTCGACGCATCCCATGGACCGTAAAATTCGCCAAGCGCACTTGGTAGTGACGCAGGGGCTGAGAGCGCAGATGGAAGGTTTGATGCCGTGTGGTCAAAGACAAAAAGTTGGCAATGACGTGTGCGCGCGAGTAGTTCAGCTTCAAAAGAGGCGCTTGCAGGGGGCCCTGTGAGAGGTTAGTCAATGTCTCGAAAGCTGACGGTAATGTCTTGAGTGTACCAATTGAATAGACGATACAGTCCTCCTTTTCTTGCAAACGAGACAACCCGCAGACCCACTTGCCACCGTCACCAAGTTCTCCTATGCGTTCCAACTCGTGCGGGCAGAAAAATACAGGAGCGAAAAAGTCCCCTGGTAGTGAATTACATTGGGCCCTTAATAAGAGAGGAAGCAAGAAAAGGAACTCACAAACGGTATACGGCGGCCAAGGTTCCTTGTCTGGTGGAAATCTGTGGGAAGTGAAGACGACACAGCCTAAAAGTAAAAAGGGGGATCAAACGCACAAGACAACGTCGCGAGGTGTTGGCCCGACTTTTGCAATGAGGGCATCACGGGCGCGCAATGACTTCTGGTAGGCACGTTCAGCACGTCGTACACGGGCTGAAAGTCCTTGGTGAACGATAGAAGGGTTGGGCGGTCGCGTCGGCAAAGGAGAAGAGGCGTAAAAGGGGGCAAAGGGAGAGCGGTGGACTAAAAGGAGAAGAACTGTGATGTGGAGAGCGGCCAGGAGAAGAACGAAGCGGGGATGACGGTGAGATAGAAACATCGCTGGCCATCCGCTGCTGCGTTGGTTTACATATACAGCTCATTGTATGGCACCATTCGGACCCCGGGAACACCCCTCTTATGTAATTTTTTCCTTCATCAACAATGTCTTTGCCTCAAGTTGGCTTCAAAAACCTGAAGATTGCCTGAGGCACAAAATGTATGGGGAAAATTTTTAAAAAATCAAAAATTGTTGCCACATTCATCAGAAAAACCACAATTTGGTTAGTCTTTGCGCTTAATTGCTTAATTAAGCAGATTTAAGACAGATCAAGACAAATTAAGACATTTTTTTTAAAGCAGACCTTGCTTAATTAAGCCCATTCCTTTAATTTGCTTTAATTATGCTTTAACTTGCTTAGTTTACACTTTTTTTTGCCTAACAGGCTTATTTTTTTTATTTTAATATTGTATTATAGGGTTATATTATATTACAGTAGGCAACAAAACCGTTGCAATGTTTGGTCAAGTTGGAAAGGTTGGACATTGCTGGCATCTGGAAAGTAGCAAAAAATAGGGGAAATTCAGGGTTGATAGAGATGCTTCTTAGCTTCAATCTGAGCCTATATTCATGTGAATTGATGAAGCGGTTCATGAGATATAAAATAAATTCAGAGCTAATATCATTGCATCAGTTTTGTTGCTGACATGCTAAGATATCAAAACCGGTATGTGGTGATCATTAGATCATGTTTATGGTCATGTGGCAATGTTGAAAAACTTGAACATATGTCAAATAAGTGTCAACAACACTTGCACCTTACCATGTGCCAGCTCTCTGCTGCTCAAAGGACTGATATCATCTTCCTGCTCACTTCTGGACATTCTGCCCATAAAGTGTATCTCTCACTGGCATACACACCAGCACCATCTCCAGATTGTGCAGAAACCACTATCCTACCCTTTCCAAGTCACTTGGAAGCAGGCCAACCAAGCTTACAGGCAGAAATGTCTAGCATACCATATGTCTCATCTTCTCAGGCAAGGCAGATACAGCTGTTGATGTCACTAGAGCACTTCAGAAGGTTGTTGATGGGTCCATATCAGTACAGACAATGAGGAGACACTTGAAAAAG
>QFDW01000103.1:0-10550 GCA_003315895.1 Lactifluus rugatus | reverse complement strand
CATAATCCCCCGGACGCCACAACTCCTGTCAACCCCATGCCAACTCCGGTACAACCTCCTCCCTGTCCAACCCTCATCCCCATGGCTGCAGCCCTTGTCTCATCCTCCCATCCTCAGCCTCAGCCTCAGCTACAGCCAAAGTTTCAGCATCCGCGCCACGTGGATGGCACACTCAAACTTTCAGATCGTCGTTTCTTCTTGCAACAGGACCAGTCACCTTCTCCCGAGCGAGATGGCCCAGACCGTGGTTCGAACGGTTCCATCAGCACGGGTAAATCACCATCTGAAACTGGCGAGTTGCAACCCAGCAGTGTCACGTCCAATCAGACTCGCGCCAGCACTGCTTCGGCATCCTCACATCCGACTAGCCGCGGCCGTCGCACCAAGAATGCACCCGTCCGTCCGCCCGTCACACGTCTCAACTCGGGTCGTCACGTCGTGCAGGTGATGCGGAGGGAGCCTACCAAGGCTCGCGCAACATCCCACCAAAATTCAGACAAATCGGCGAAAGTGGCTGGACCTTCGCGCCCTCCCCGGTCTCCCGTTGAACCTCAGCCAACTGCGAAAACTCAGACTCGTCACATGAATGGCGCTGTAGCACCCGAAGCCCCGAATACGCATGTAGCACCACCCTCTGCGGCGCCGAGACGTGGCATCGTCGTATCGCATAGCTCGTCCGAATACGAGACGACAGATACCGAGGACGAGGACGATGATTCTTGGGCGTCGGAGGACATTGGCGAGGGCGCTGTGGGTCCGGCAGGTACGGTCACGGGTAAGTGTCCCCCAACAAAGGAGGAGTCCGGGCTGCGCGAGGCTGCTGTCGAGGCCCAACGCCAACGCGAACTGTTTGTCAAGCAGCCCAAACGCTCGTATTCAAATTTGGGTCGCACGCAATCTGGTCTCCTCTCTCAGCTGCTTAACCCGGACCCGAATATGCTTCCTCCGGGACATCCATACCGTGTCGCGTCTACGAATGACGTGACACGTTCCGGCGTCCCTTCTGCTCTTACATCGGGAAAAACTTCTGCTGCGCTCCCACTAGCCGCCCAAGTCACCGCCCAGGCCCCCATTGCGACTGCTACATCGTCCGGTCATGGCGGCTACCGACCCAAGGGCCGTCCACAAGGGGAAGAATTGGAGGATGAAAGCGACAGCCCCGAAGACCCAGATGATACCATCCAAGTCTCGCGCAGCCTTGCCCAACAACGTTTGGCCGCCCTTGCCAACCCCTCTCGCCGGCGCGCGTCAGATAATCAGGTTCCAACACAAGGATCAGCCATGTCGCGTCCAATACTTCCGACTATCGCGACGGCCCCGATTCCACTCAACCACCCATGGAACCTACCCACCCCCGCACCACCAACGACCCCACGTACGACGAGGCGGCAAATGCTCTCAACAGAACTTAGCGAGAGCCTTCGACGGAACCTGCTTTGGGAGAGGCAAGTCAGCAAGACCAACTTGCTTGGCAACGCCGGGCGGCGAAACGCTCTCGGAGCCAGCGGTGCTGGTGCTGGCGGCGGCTTGCGCCCTCTTGCGACGGCCGTAAATGGCAATGGTAATGCACAAGCTGGGCCGTCGCAACAGCACCAAGACCCTGGCAAAAGTGCCGAGGAGAGCATCGCCGAACGTCGACGACACGCGTTGGCGCGCAACCGAACGTGGGCGGATGACTTTCATTATACGGGTTGGTAGCCAAATGCTTCGCCTTGCTCTTGTTGTCGACTGTGCTTTTTCCATGCATGCATTTTTCCTCTGATCATTTCTCACTCACTGTCAGTCACACGCAAGTCTCTGTTACCTTTTTTCTTCTCAAAACAAAAAAAAACTTTTCTTGCGGATAGCATTTTGTATCAACATGTCTTGACTGCAACTGTTGCAGCGTGTTATCGCCCTTTTTTTTCCGCCTGGTTCCCGTGGCTGCGATATCAAGTCGTTCTGTCGCGTCTACTTTTGAGTCGCATCGTCTTTTTCATTGTCCTCTCTATTTCATAATACTCATCACAATCATGTCGGGCTAGTCTGTTGCATACCTGTACTACTACTAAGTTGATCCCATAGTATATATAATGCTTAGGTTGCTTCTTGTTTTTTTGTGTTTTTTTTTTCCCCATTCTTGAAAGGTTTCATCGATAGGGCTTCAAATCGTTTGTATTTAGCAGTACGATACAGCACAGCACAGCAATTGTAACTTTTAACCAATAATAACGTTGAGCGCATAGATACCAGTCACGCATATCTTTGAAAAAAATATTTCAAAGGATAGTAGAGGTGCCTTGCGCGTTTATACTAACCTTACTCTCTCAGTTCCTATCAAGATCGTTATGTTGCAGGGACGACAACGGTACCCTCGACAGCTACAGCATCCGCGTGGGCATCGTCAACGTGGGTGCTGGCGTCGATATCACCGTCACCGGTGGATCCTGTCCCAGTATCGTCGGGTTCATTGATCATGGCCAACACGCGCGCCCGTGCAACCCTCAACTCGCGCGAAATTACAGACTGTCGCCGATTGGTACCATTGCAGTCGCAATACTTACACACGCACTGTGGTGCGCGTCTCGTGTCCAACGACCGGTGGGTGCCGCGCATGAGCCATTCGGCGTGCTTGACAAATTCGAAGGGCGAAGCGAAGCTCGGAACGTCTGTTGAGCCTGGCTCGAGCAGCAGACATATATGCAGAAACAGAGACGCGAGTGAGCGTAAGCGAGGGTGAGAATTTGGATTTGGAAGGGAGGGGGGAGGGAGAACCGTACCGTAGAGGTAAAGATCGCGTCGCGGCTTGGAGGGCGTTCCTCGGCGTGGGGATTTGTGTAGGAGCAGGACGTAGCCTTGTGGGAAGTCTGCGAGCGTCCAGGGAAGGCGACCCATCGTGGCTGGCGCACGCCAGTTGCGTGTGATATCCGTGTTCAGAAAAACGCGCGTGTGTGAGTTGGGGAGTGTTGGGCAATCGCTGGGATGAGGGCTCGGAGTAGTGTGAGGGAGTGAGGGTACGTACTGCCTAGTACCAGCGGCGCGAGATACTTGGCGATCTCCGTGCGCCAGCGGTGCGAGTCTGGGTGGTCGAGTGGGATCCGGAGGTAGTAGTTCTGCTTGAGTGTGCTCTCCTCCTCTTCCGGCTCGAGGATGTCGTGCTCAGTCGGCCGGCGGCTGTCGTCGCCGTCAGAGAGTAGGAAGACGAGCTCACCCTCTTCCGTAGCCTGGAAATGAGGGCCGTCAACGAGCATGTCGAAATGGGGGACTTTAACGGTTGATTGTGCTGTGATCACATTGGTTATTATAACCAGTTCCTTGCCGCCGTTACGTGATTATCTGAACCGTATTTCTCACTCGAGTCAAAGTACAAATTATTAATAATTAGAGCATATCAAAGAACCTTCGTCCATCCGGTATGCCCAATGTATCCACCTCCCGACATATTGCATCCAAAATTTCCTTGAGCTCGATCTTACAGGAGATGCCTCGGACAATAGGTTAGCAGCCACGGCAGGCTGTAGGTGGCCCTGAGATCTCTACTAAGTCTCTATGACCGCGGAGGCAGCGCCAAGCTGGCGCTGGATGAGTGGGGACGCCTCAGATAATATGGGACAAGTACCACCTGTCGTTTCCCACATGGTCGAGATCGTAGGTTGGACACAGGGCACGAACCGTGCCATGTTCACTGCCGTTACCCATGCCTCTGTAGAGTATGATCCCCACGGGTCGTTGGTCGTGCCAACCTCTAGCCCCATTAATTATATTAGTTCCAAATCGCATCCAAGTAGGTTTGACGGATCACCGTACGTGGCTTGATCGGAGGCACGCATGCGCACTCACCCCCAATGTCATCACCTTGGATCCACATTCAGTTACAGAGGTACCTCGGAAATCTGTCGTGTTGCCCGCCCTCCTCCGAAGTGAAAAACTCTCTCATCGAGTTTCCGGATTCAACACTCTCCATTCATATGCCCACTCACCATGAAATCACAAATGTAAGATGCGACTCGACAAGCTAATGGATTATGAGCCATGCAGCCAAGACGGCGAGAGGCCGTATTCCAAGTTGTCCTGGATGGAATCTCTATAGATCTGTCGAATCGGAGAAAACCAATAGAGGGTAAAGGTAAAGGATGGTCACATCAAGCCTGAACCATACGCCTCATGTAACCGTCAAGGTTCAGAACGTTCGGATCTTCAGACATGGGGGGAATGCCCATCGGAGAAGTAGTCTGGTGACGCTCGAGGAATTTCTCAACAGACTCAACCTCAACGTTCGTCCATCCCATGGACGTCAGCCAAAAGAAAGACCATAAAGGCCTAAATGATTGAGCACCCCGCTCATAGGAAAACTTGCAAAGCATACTGTACAATAAAAACAGATGCCAGGGCAAACTGCAAATGGTTCGATATGCTCCGGATAGGATACAGTACAGAAGGCGAAGGGCTTGCCAATGGGTACTGCACCGTTGGGACGCGAGTGGGCCCTCCTAGGCTGGTGCTTCAACGACCTATTTCTCCCCGTGTGCATGACGTTACAAATTATTTGTCACGTTCTCTCCGTCAAAAGCTAACGTCCACATCCAACCGGATTTTACAAAGCAATGAACGGCCCACCAAGATATTCGCACAAATGTTCATGCACAAACGGCAAAGGTAGACGTAAGAAAGTGTGACTGGTATTTGTGGATGGATATATTATGATAAGCGTTCATTATCGCCATGCGTCACAGGCTCTGCTCCTCCGCAAGATCATGCCGGACTACGAGGACGTAAAAAGGCAGGCAACTACGCGAGAAAAGCAATAGAAAATGCAACGCCAAGAATGCTCGAGAAGACAGAAATTGTCAGAGAACCCACACCATTTGATCCGGTGGTAGAGGAGGGGATAGAGGCGCTGCCGGCTTGAGTACCCGTACCGGAGCCAGTAGCTGTAGGGTTGGAAGAACCACCGGTCGGGGTGGCAAGAGAGGCAAAGTCTGTATAGAGTGCGGAACTCTGATAAGTTACGCAGTTGGAGCTGGCAGGGATCACGGGTGTGTAAGGGACCGTTGTGATGGGGCCAAGGGATTCAGCGGGTTGAGAGTAGGTAAGTACTTGTCCGTTCGCGGTGTAGACACCGGGGAGTCCCATGTCATCGGAATCGCACACTTCAAAAACGCCATTTTGTGCGTTATTAGGCATGTTGTATATGGTACCAAGGCGATCAAGGGTGTTTCGGCAATAGCCAGCGGGATTTGCACCAGTCGGCTTGCATATCTTGATTGCCACGACCTTCCCACCCTCAAATCTATAAATATGATTTTAGTATTCGAGCAGATGTATACCAGGGCAAACGAACATATTCCACTCCGAAACCTGTTGGATAGTCTTCTTGTCCGCACTAAAAGCAGTGGAGTACATCAAACCACCGATGGGATTGCCAAGCTGTAAGTCAACAAGCTAAACGTGAGTCTACGACCAAGACCACAGGTATCACGCACAAGATCCTGGCCATGGGGATCAAGCTCACCACCCTCGTCGGATGGTTGCATGTCAATATTTGCTTGGTTCACGAAAGCCACAATTTGGATATAGTCGGGAGCATTAAGCCATTGAACTCCTGTAATGGTGCCCGGAGGTATTCCGCGACAACCATGACCCTTCGCCGTGCAATAACAAACTTCTTCGCCCTCAGTGTCACCAATGGTCGAATTAGGTGTCGGGGGAGCGAACGTGCACCAGTCTGAACATGTAATCAGTGCTGTTTGGGAGAAGGATCAAGCAAAATGCACCAGAAATGCTATTCACGAATGCAGTCTGGCAAAGAGACTGCTGGTTTTCGGTGGAAGAATTGCACTGGTTATAGCCAAACTGGGTTCCACGGACATATTGCCCGGGGATAGCTTTGTACGGCTGAGTGAAGTCGAGGCAACGATCAGTTGTGGGATGAGACCAAAGAAACGGAAGCACAACAAGGGATGCGTACAATAGCTGAATAAGGAATATTCATATTGGCGAGTGGAGTTGCTGGAAATGTGGGAAGGGGAACACTAGCACTCTGGCCAGCAACATACGTAAAAGAGGCGACAGCCACAAGAGTATAAAGAGTGGAACGGGCCATTACGGCGACCAATGTAGAGAAAGACGAATATAAGGGATTGGAGTGCGACGCGATTGTGAGAAGCGAGAAAAAAAGAGTGATCATGCGATGGTCTAATATATACTCACGGCCTCGGCTTTTTGCGAGTGGTTTACAAGCAACATTACATAATCACCATAGTGACCCAGCCAACTTCTTGACGTAACTTTCGAGCCAGCTATTAAGTGATACCCGCGGTGAGGACACAAGGTTACCTTTTCGATGTCGATTGTGTGCGACGCGCGTTGTGTCGCCCACGTTATGAGCGCTGCATCGAGACTAAAGTGGGTGAAGGCATATGCGCATGTGGCTGATCGGCCTCACTTTGCTGTCGTGATAAGTGAGAACAGCTTGCAGTGAGGCGCCATCACACCGTAGCGCTGGTTGTTGCACAGTCTGCATGTAACACTAACCTTATTTCAGGGGTTATTCATCACTTTTTACTCCAAGCCCGTCCCCGAGTGCCGCCCGTGGATGTTACGCGGTAACAGGATACGTCCATGTGGCCGTTTGTCTTGCCCTTTTCACTATCGTCAGTTTATATCGGCCCCCACATACGTCCTCTACTCTCGGCCTCTTCACGGTAGCTTGTATCGTCCACGGTCCGTTGCAATCCGTTGGTACACAGGGGAGATGCCTAAAGCTGGGTACTACGCCGTTAAGGTCGGCAAAAGGCCGGGCATATACGCTACATGGTCACATTCAACATCCCATTCTCGATGCGGCATTTCTGACAACTTTAATTAGGGAAGACTGTCGAGAGCAGGTCGACGGTTATCCCTGCGCTAGGTATAAAAAACTGAGAACAATTGGGGAGGCGGAAGCATGGATGCAAGGTAGCGCAACTCAATCCAGACTCGAAGATCAACTCGGTAGGTCATACTCTGTGAGGTCCAAGATTAGGCCGGTGAACAGGCTGCCGGATCAAGCGAGGTCTTCAAATGTGCTTCAGTTCGGGGGCGTACCAGTACCCTCATTATCATCGACAGTCGAACCTGCCTCCACCGATCGGTCGGGGTTTCAATCACAGCCTATCGCTGGTCCGTCAAAGACCAGGAGATATTCCCCGTCAGTAACTACAGAGGATGTTGTGTACACGGATGGTGCATGCTCGAGAAATGGCTTTGCCGGATCGGTTGCGGGCATTGGCGTGTGGTGGGGTCCTAATGATACTCGGTGTGTGCACTGCCTTGCATAACGTGCCTCAAATTAAACGACCGGCATGTAGAAATCTCTCCGAGCGTTGCCCGGGCGCGCAGACCAACAATCGTGCCGAATTGATTGTGCGTCTAATTTCTCATAGCTATGCTAGCGTTTCTTCTAATGCGCGGTGATCCAGGCAATCATTCGCGCGCTTGAAACTATCCCGATATCCCTTGCACCTCTTGTCATCAAATCCGACTCGGAATATGCCATTAAATGTATTTCTTATGAATAATATAGCTCTCCTATTCCATCTAATTTTGTGTGTAGGTTATACAGACTGGCTTCCTGGCTGGCACCGCAACAATTTTATCACATCCAAGGGGACGCTTGTAAAGAATGTGGAGCTCATAAAGTACATGGATGCCTTACTCTCCATGCGCAGCAGTTCCGGCCAACAAGTTCGGCTTGAGCATGTGCGTGGGCACATGGGGGAGGTAGGGAACGAAGGTGCTGATTCACTGGCAGTCCGTGGAGCTCAGCAACCCGGAGTGGAAGAGCCAGATTGGGATGCGCTAAGGCTTGGGCTGGAAAGGGCATCTGTACAAGGGACCGTAGAATCTGTAGATGCATCTGTAAGTCGTTTTGAATTCCGTTTCGAGATACAGGACAACTTATTGGATTGGTTGGTAGATATATGCCGACATGGTCCTTGATGAAAACGATCTTCTTGCGGAGCTTGATGCCGACTAGATCTACAGGTTTTGTTTGTTGGTACACCCTTTGTACGGTTTGTTTCTAATTGAAGCAGTTTCCAATGTCGGGACTGTTAATCAGTATGACAAGTTCATTGCATCCATCTGGTCGATATGGTTGGCAATGCGGCATTAGACAAGGTTTCGATAACTGACTCCGTCTCACTCGCGACCAATGCTAGAAGATTAAGCGTTGGTGTTATACTTCCCCAATGAAGAACTCCTGGTCCGTGACAGATTTGCAGATGGTACACTCGGGCTGGTTCCTCCTCCCTAACCGAACTCGCTCAGCTACACACAAAAGGGAGAACCTAGAAGCACGTCTTCTCATTCCCACCATTTAGAACTTGGTATCTTTCATGAACGAGATATATCCCTCGATGCAACTTCTGTTGTCGGCGCCTCAGCTATTCTCGCCCACTGCATCATCATGTCCAACCTGATAGAGTTATAAGCCTATCTCGCGGTATAAAACTTCCGCTTCAGCCACGGAAAATGCTTTCTTCTGCGCCAATGCAGTAGGTCCTCGACGTAGATTACACCCACCTGGAGCAGTCTCTTGAGTAAGCACGGTTCTGGTTCTCCTTCGGTGGTCACCATTCAGCCTGTTGCGCAGTGCCGGATGAAGTCACCGGACGTTGAGGATTGTCTGGGACAGACAGCGATGGGGAGTACGGGAACAGATCAGGCGGCGAGTCCTCTAGTATCGGCTCTGTCACCCATGTCTTGCTTCTAGATGATTGGCGACTTTTGAGGCGCCTCGAACACCATCCGAGAAACGCAAACAGGACCTCGACTAAACACCGAGTATCATGACGCAAACGCGTGGCCGCCATGACAACTATATTCGAAGCAGGTGCCAACGCACGGTGACTAGTTATGAAGACAGCACAGCCCGAAATAGCTGGCGCACTCTTTCCGGTGTAGAAAGAGGCGGGTCCTTGGTATACATACGCTCCAAATTGGAGTACGCGCGAATCATACGGGCAGTGGAGTCGCTCGAGGAGGGTAGTGGTGGATATATCTGGAGGTTTGTTCGCTGACCTGTATTCCTCTTGTCAGTGATAAATAGACGATATACCTGGTCACCGGCGCAGACATTTTTGAGGTTGCGGTGATGGGCAAAGGGACAATCGTGCACGCTGTGGTGATGAAGTTGAAATGCGTAGCAGAGCAGAGGGTCTGTCCCCTGGCGATGTAACTAAGAAGGGCTAATGCGAGTTCATCTGGAGTAAAACCTGTTCACGTACATCGAAATCCATGGCTTGCGAATACACGAAATGCTACGATTGGCCCGCTCTGGGAGGTGATCCCAGGAGATGACTAGGCAATTGATAGGCTGCTGCAATGAGGTCCAGGCGTAAAGATAGCCCTGAAACCCTTGTCGTGTCGTAACGCCGCGGGACCCTTGGTCCCATAAAATAGGTCGGATGGCGTGTTGCTTTGATGGCTGAGCTAGACTGATTAGTACTCACTGTGGTCATTAATATGAACCTTCCGGAGCGTATCTTCAAGGTTTTCAGCCGTGTTCATTCTTGCATCCGAGTCGGTGGTTGAATTGTTCTGTCTCTCGGAGTGACACTGACCATGTTCGGGATGATTTCCAATCTCATATGGGACTCCAACTAGAGCAAATTGTACACCCCCGGGTGGGATGAGGTATCGAAGTGCTCTCAACGAACGCGGTTAAGTTTGCAGCAATGAAGGTATCGAGTACTTCCGGTGAAGCGCGCGCGCTCGATATTCGTCGGTATGTCGTTCGACTAGTCAAAGTCTTGCATTTTCCGCTTGCAGAACTCGTCAGTAGCTACGTTACTCAGCCACTCTTGTTGCATTGTTGAAAATACAGTACGTGGGCCACTCAGGTATCGATGAGATCCCATAAGCAGAATTGAAGTGTAGCACCAGTATCAACTGTATTTGGGGGGAGCGTTTGCAGATAATGCACCAGAGCTACGCGGGGTGGAAGGTATGCTCGACGGGCTAGTTGCCGGGCGCGTTGTGCTGTCGAAGCCACAGTGTACATCGAGCGAGCGCGCACTTAGCGAGGTTGGTGGAGAGCAATAGCGAAATATATTCGCTGCTATGTTACTAGTCATTGTTTCGTTTAGGCCTCCGAGTCTGTATGCCAGTGAGTGCATATCATGATGAGTTTCGGAACTTTTCGGAGTCGGGAGGCAAGGATTTGGCTATGGCCAACAACATCGTCAAGGTCAAGTTGGGCAGCAAAATACCAAGAGGGCATTGAGATGTTGAGAGGCCCATGCGGCTATGCCAACCACTGTCCAAATTTGGTATATTTCCAGATTTGTCACGAGTCACTGCTCGAGCCTGCTCGTGAGCGGCTCATTGGGCTCAGGCTCGACTCACCCAAAATGGGTGAGCCGGTATGAGCCGAGCCGGAGCTGAGCCGAGCTGAGCTGTGGCAACACTAGACCGTCTGATCGGGTGAGGGGTCCATGTCAGTATAAATGTGTAATGGCAGACATCAGGAAAATGACAATGTGCTAGGGTGACTAGCGTGACTAGCGTGACTAGCTTACTAGTGCTAG
>QFDW01000102.1:0-11069 GCA_003315895.1 Lactifluus rugatus | reverse complement strand
TCTTCGCGTCCCACCACGAGTTTCCCTAGTCGCCGGAAGGGGACGTTGTGCTCAGCGCAGTATGCGAAGAGCATTTGGCGTCCCCGCAGACACAGGCGCGTTTTGAGCGAATCAGGAGGGTAGTAAAGCCCTGTTGACTTGAGGGACTGACATGAGCAAGAAACATTGAGAGATCCCCCATACCCGCATGAATAACCTCAGAGTTTCGCGAGCTGTTGGCTCACACCTCGTCAACCCCAAATTATGTTGAGTGCAAAAAAACGATGGACAAGCACCTCGTCTCCTCCCCTGGGCGGGTATGCCGTTCAATGAGTATTGTCGATTTGTCTGGAAAACGCCGTAGGAGGGCGCGTGCGACTGCGAGCCCAACCACGCCTCGTGTTTTGGTGACAAAGACTCAGCATGTGTGGCCGTGATCGCAGAAACGGGCGCGACCAAACACACCTCCTCCAATGACGATGTGGTCCACCGCAGCCTCGGGTGACTTGGTACAAGATAAGAGAGCGCCGTGCAAGGCGGTCGATGCCCACGCACCTTAAACTTGTACCGCCCTGCGCTGTTCAAGGTTGTTGTGAGCCCGCGGACGGCGGATTGCATTCTGTTTTTTTTCTCGAGAATGAGTGAATAAGCAACAGTCCAAGTCACCCACTTGATGGCTCGATGGCAGGTTCCATTTCTTTAATCGTGCCCACGTGTAACTTATTATTAAAATTGCTTAGCTTTGATGAGTTAATTCCCCAGGTCCCAGGACAGAACCACTGCGTCGAGCTCTGCCAACCTCTAATGTCGGGCGTCGCTGGCGCCTGAAAACTCAGGTACTGGACGGTGCATTTTTAGCGCCCAAATCGGTGGGGATGCGCGAGCCAATGGAAGGACTGCTGCGGAG
The DNA here is from genome assembly GCA_003315895.1 of Lactifluus rugatus. NCBI lineage: Eukaryota > Fungi > Basidiomycota > Agaricomycetes > Russulales > Russulaceae > Lactifluus > Lactifluus rugatus. The sequence continues at coordinate 10,183 of QFDW01000102.1, read as the reverse complement.
CAGGTGCGATGGTTTCGGTAGGTGGTATATCAATGCCCCCTGACCTGAAGCCAGTCGTTCTAGGTGTGCCTCTGTGGACGATGTACTGGGGCCGCATTTGCATCGCAATCGCTCTGCTTCCAGCTGTATTCTCCGTCGCGGTGCCGCGTGCCTACCCTGAACTGACTATGAACACGACGCTTCTGCACCTCGTGCGGGACAATGCGGTCAACATCTCAACGCACAGGTATGCAGATTCCTTTCCTGTCCGATATCCTCACTGATACACATCTGATTCTCGACCGCGACGTGAAGTTGGGAGATTGGCACGCTCGCTGAGGCGCTGACAGAAGTTGAATGGCCGTTGCTTTCCCCCTTCATGTCGGGCTCGGTGCCCCCTCCGGCACGGCTTCCCTGGTGGGAGAGCGCATACGACGTTTTGACAATCGCAGAAACGTGCGTGTTCCCCGACTTATACACAACACTTTACTCCCACCCCACCCAATGGCCTCCCTTGCTGACCATATGCAGGACCATCAACCAAAAAGCTAATGGGACGCTTCCCCTCACTGACGGCCAAGGATCTGTCGGTGATCCGGCAAGTATGCCCTGTTTCTGTTTGTTTCTCCTAAGCTGTTCTCACACGCCTCGGCGCTACTCCGACGAATAATAGGTCTGGGACATGCTGTGCTGTTGCGCAACTGGACACGAATAGACCTCACCGATACGCGATTCTCGACCGCGGCCGGGAATCAGCTCCTGTATCTCCTAAATGTCGCGCCGCGTTCGAACTCGGGTGCCATCTCTCATCGCGAAAGCGAAGTCCAGCTCTGGTGCGTCTTCTTCCTGGATCAATTCCCCTTTTCTCAGGCAGAGCGCTTGCATTCTGCTCCGCTTGTGTAAAATCTAGGTCAGACTTTGTGTACATGGCACCGCCTTTCATCGCATACTTTGGTGCGCTGCAGAATGGCAGTGGAGGACAGGCGTTGTTGCAGACCGCGTATGATCAGATTCGCTTGTACCGTGATGCCCTATTGGACACGAACGTAAGTCTGTGGCGACATATAGCCCTGGGGTCTCAGGAGGATTCCGGTCATTGGGCTACCGGTACGCAGGATTTTGCTGCCACTAACCAACGGAGAAGGGGCCTTGCTGAAGCTCACGTAGGGAATGGTTGGGCAGCAGCCGGCGCGATGCGCGTCTTGGCCACGATCAAGCAGTCCGGCTTCTCATCACAGTTGCAGTCACAACAAAATGATCTCGCACGGTGGGTAGACGAGATACTCACGGGCGTGTGGCAACACCAGGTAAGCTGCGGCGTTCCTCGACGTCGGAAAGTTGGGCTGGAGGAAAGTTGAACGCCCTAGCAAAGCAACGGGACGCTCTTGAACTACGTCGACCAGCCGGACTCGTTCGCGGACTCGTCGTCAACGGCCTTGCTCGCTGCGACGTCGTTCCGGTACAGCGCTTTCACGAACAATTCGAAGCACGATGACGCCGCAACGCGTGCGATGAACCTCGTGTTCAATAGCTTGGATGAGGACGGCTGGTTGCTCAACACTGTCGACCCCGAAACGGTGGTTTCGCGAAACCTAAATGGAACGCATAGCCCTGAGGGACAATCCTTTGTTTTGCTTCTTGCGGCTGCGTGGGCGGCGTACTAGCGGCTCACCACAGGGCCGTACGGACACAAGGCGAGGTGTAAGGGACTGTGATACTGACTATTTATTTATGATGAATTATGTATGACGGAACGAAGTGTGCAATGCAATGTAGAACCACAGTATATCTTTCATACATTTACAAGCGCAGTTGGCGCCGAGCATTGGGGGCGTCTCCACGTGAAAAGCCGAGGCTGGAGCTTGTCCCGAACGCGTCTTGTCTCGTATTCTCGCTCATACCATATCACGGCGAGCATACCGAAAGATGGCATCAAAGCAACTGAAAGAGTTTACTTTTGAGGAGGTTGCACAAGTACGTGGTTGTCTGCGCTGACGCCGAGTCACTCACTCATGACCTTGCTAACCCCTTAGCATAACAAGGAGGGCGATGTGGTAGGCTCCCTAGTTCTTGATCCGGAGCTTCAGCAAAGCAAATCCATCACTTCTTTCAGTGGATTATCGTCGATTCGCGGGTGTATGATGTATCCCGATTCGCCAACCTTCACCCCGGAGGGGCTGCCGTTTTACTCGCTGACTCAATAGGTACCTGCTTGCTCTATTTGTCGGAGTGCCGGATGCTCATAAGATTGAACAAATCGCAGCGGGGAAAGACGCCACCGATGCGTTTTTCGGCCTGCACCGGCAAGAAGTGCTCTATCGTCCTCAATACGCGCGCTTGCAAATTGGCACTGTCAAGGGCCACAAGCCGCAAATACAGCCACTCGCGGCGGGTGCCCTCTCGCAAGTTCCATATGCCGAGCCGTCGTGGCTCACTCCCGGCTTCTCCAGTCCATACCACAATGAGAGTCATCGGCATTTCCAGAAGGCCATGCGCAAGTTCGTCCACGAGGTCGTCTTGCCCGACGCGATTCGCTGCGAGGAGAATGGAAAGCGTATTTCGCAGGATGTTGTGGACAAACTTGCGTGCGTATAACTAACACCTGGTCATGTTTTACTTTGGCGCGGACGCGCTGATTCCGGCAGCAGGGAAACGAACATTATCGGGATGCGTCTGGGACCCGGGAAGCATCTGAAGAGCAAGACGCTCCTGGGCGGTATAATCACACCGGAAGAGTTTGACCATTTCCACGAGGTCAGCTGCTCGGCTTTCGCCATCGATCCTCCTTTGAATTGATACTCGCCCAGCTCATCATCAACACAGAGCTTGCACGGTGCGGCACACGTGGCTATATGGACGGCCTACTCGCTGGCGGGGTGATCGGTCTGCCGCCACTCTTCAACTTTGGGGCACCAGAGTTGCAAGCCAAGATCGTCCCAGACGTTCTGGCAGGCAAGAAGTTCATTTGTCTGGCGATTAGCGAGGCGTTCGCGGGAAGCGATGTCGGCGGCATGCAGACGTATGCTTACAAAGATGGGAACGATTGGGTCATCTCGGGCACCAAAAAGTACGCATTGACTTGAGAACTGATGGCCTGCCAGTACCTAGTATCCGAGTCGACTGACGTGTGTGCGAATAGATGGATAACGAATGGCACGTTCGCAGATTACTTCACTGTTGGCTGTAAGACAGAGGGCGGGTACACCGTCATGCTTGTGCCTCGCTCGGACCAGCTTTCCACCAAGCCAATCAAGACTGCGTACTCTGCTACGGCAGGCACAGCGTTTGTGACGTTCGACAAGGTCCGCGTCCCATTGTCAAACACGCTCGGTAAAGAGGGCAAGGGCATGTCTGTAATCCTCAGCAACTTCAACCACGAGCGGTGGATGATTCTTTCCATGAGCCTGAGTACACAGCGTCTTATCGTAGAAGAGTGCCTCAAGTACGTCTTGCCCGACTGCTTCCGTTCGCTGTTTGACTAGAACTTGCCCTCGTACAGGTGGTCGCATCAGCGCCAAGCATTCGGTAAACCGCTCAGTGCTCAAGCCGTCGTCCGATCAAAGCTAGCCCAAATGATTGCACGTGTAGAGTCTGCACAGAGCTGGCTCGAGAACGTCACACACCAAATGAACAATGTCCGTCTTTTCAACTGCCCTTCCACGCTGCAGCTAAAATTTGGGACCCGTTCATAGATGTCATATGCGGAACAGTCTGAAAAGCTTGCTGGTTCAATCGCCCTCCTCAAGCAGTAAGCGTCCTACTTTTTTTATTATGTCCTCTCGGCTACCGGCATGTAACCGGGTGCGTTGTAGGTATGTGACAAGCACAGGACGAGCCACTGCCGAAGACGCGGCGCAAATATTCGGCGGACGGTCTGTTACCCAGACCGGCATGGGCAAGTTGATCGAGAACGTGGGTTGACTTTTCACCCATTCACTTGCTAAGTGCATAGCTAAACGAGACTTGGCCCAGTACCATCGCACGTCGCCGTTTGACGCGATCTTGGGTGGCGCGGAGGACGTGATGGGCGACCTTGGTGTGCGGCAGGTACTCAGGAAATTGCCCAAAAATGCCCGACTGTAATTCGTTGAAGGGAGATTGTGCTGGTACACGCTACGTTTGTATATTTACTTCCTTCTTTACTCTATTGTTCTTTGACTGCCCGTCATCGGTCATGGGGGCAACCAAGACCTGAGCTTAAGTGAGGGTGGGGTGCAATTGATGGACTACAAAGTGGAACATATTGTGCTGTACAGTCCCTGGGTTTGAAACACTGGTCTTTTATTTTAGTGCCGAGACACCCTCAAGTAGCCTAGGTACCAGTAATCTCAGGGATCGCGTGCACCAACAACGGCCCGACATTCCGAGTGATGCCAAACAAGTCCAAATCTACTAATCTTTTTGGTTTCTGCTGGCCAGATCGTGACACCACAACAAGTCGCACGACGCACAGTAACAAAATGTCGCGTCGTTTACCTCTCGCCCTCCGCATAGCTACGCGGCAGCGGTAAGCAGCTCGCCTTGTCTGTCCCAGTGGCACGTTCTAACCATACATTTCGCAGGGTCTCTGCCCATAGAGCAGCATCGAATTATCATGCTTTGCGTACACTCGCAACCGCATCTTCCTCAACAACAACAACAGCAACATCACCTCCGCCGCCTCCACTTTCATCACCATCACCATCACCACCGACGCCCTCCGACCCAGCCCTGCACCAGCTCGTAGATAACATATCCTCTCTGACGCTTCTCCAAGCCGCAGACCTCGTCACACTCCTCAAGGCAAGTCAAAACCCCATCTTCATCTTCACCTTGATCATCATCTCAAAACAAAACAACAATATCTTTTTTACATACAGACACGTCTGAACATCCAAGAAATCGCGTTCCCCGCAGCAGGCGTCGCCGCACCTTCTCCTGGTGGAGCAGCAGCCACGGCGGGGTCAGACGCAGACGAGGCGGGGGCAGAGGAAGCCGCCAAGCCGAAAGAAAAGACGATTTTCAATGTGAAGCTCGAATCGTTTGACGCCGCCGCCAAGCCAAAAGTCATCAAAGAGGTCAAGGCACTCGTGCCAAACCTCACCCTCATCGATGTACGTCTCCGCATCTTTCCGTCCCATCGGTTCTGATTTTTTTTTATTTTTTTTTGGTTACATTTCGTAACTTGGTGGGTGGTCGTGTGCAGGCGAAAAAGTTCGTCGAGTCGGCGCCAAAGGTACTCAAGGAGGGCGTCTCCAAAGAAGACGCGGAGAAAATCAAAAAGGCATTCGAGGCGCATGGCGCTGTGGTCGTCCTCGAGTAGACCCCCCACGATCCCACTCCCCACCTTTCCAATTGGAATATCTCGCGGGGGCTCGTTGCTTTTATTTAGATTTTAATCATATAATGCACCCCTTCATCCACAGTCATCATGCGCACACTATGTTATTATCATCATGTAGTTGCGCTGCGCACGCACATGGCCGATATTGGCCTAACAACGTACAGAAAAATGGTCGAAAGTTATAAAGGAAAATCAATGAGGGGAAAAATGTATGGAGAGCAGGGAGTGTTCAACTTTGGTCCTGCAAGAACATGCTTTGCAACGACCGTTACGTGATGTGAATGGGAGCGAATGACTAGTAAGATAGACGAGACAGTTGGAAGTGGGTCAGAGGGAGGGGACGTTCAGTCTTCAGATAAATAGCGGTATTCGAATCGGAAATCGCTCTTCTTGCGCTGGCACCATGAGCCCTCCCAGTCGAAGTAGACGTACACCCCCTGTTCGTACTCCTCCGTGATGGCCTGTGGCTCCGAGTGCCGTTGGAACCAGGTCAGGTATTTGACGTGGAAGCGCCATGACTGTCTCTTCAGCTCCTTTGCCGCGAGAAACCTACATCGACAATCGCGCTCGGCATCATCACCACGGCAGATAGCTGGCTGAAGCGGAGGCTACTTACTGCTGGTACGTGCCCGGTAAGAAGTAGAACACGTAGAAGAGCGTCTCAACGTCGAGCTGCGCGAACAGTCGCGGCGAGCTTAAAATCGGGTTTGTCGTTTGCGGGTAGTACGACGGTGCCTGATACGGGTTGCGCGGCACGTAGTACTTGGGCCTGTGTCCCGCACAAAAGGAACCCCGTCAGTTAATACATCATAATCCGCACACGTATCGCGGAAGCAATACTCACTTCTCCGTGTCCTGCGGCTGCGGCATGTTCGCATACCCACCATCAAGCAATTTGTGCACCTGGTCCAAGTTCGTCATGCGATGAACCGCTGTCCGGGGGGCAAGCACGAAGATACATAGTCAGCATGCCATGCCTCGCGCACAACCTGGGGTTGGACATCACGCATCCTCACCTTTCTGCTTTACTGTCTCGAAAGAAGCCACGAGGTCAGATAGCGATCCCGGGAACATGTTGCGATGCACCGGCTGTTGCGGAGGCTGTTGTAGCGCAGACGGTGGGCGTTGGGCATCTAGCTTGACGCCTGGTGGGAACTGCGGTTGTTGTGCCTGCGTTTGCGTAGTGGGTGGCAACGGCGAAGAGCCGAGCGGTGGCTGCTGCGGTTGCGATTGACGTTGCGGTTGCGGTTGCAGAGGCACTGGAGACTGTGCGGAATCCGGCACTGACGTGTTTGGCGCAACTACTGGTGACACTAGAGGGGCAGACGCATGCCACGCGCTGCTTGCCTGTCCATCTGTGGGTGCTGACACTGTGGGCTCCTGTTCACGATCAATTATAGTCCAGTTGCAGCTGCCCTGCACGTGCGAATGACGTACCAGTGCAGATGCCTCCTGTGGCGGCTCATGTACGCCTGTCCATCATACTGTCAGCACAAGTTCCAAAAATGGGAAAAAATAGGAGAGAGAACAAGTACTTGGCGGGAAACACAGGACTCACCTGTCCCGAGAGGTGACGGCGCAGATACGGACGCGGGTGGCTCAGGATGTGATTCGGCTTCGGACACCAACGGTGAGCCAAACGAGCCATCGGGCTGCTGAGCGGACGCAGACGTCGAGGACAGAAATGGGCTCGATGTCGAGATCTGCGTCAGACTTGGAGACGAGGTTACTACAGTGATGGGGTCCTGCAATGTTGTAGTTGCCACAGGCTCGAGCTTTGGTGGAGGTAGCGCGGGTACCGGTGCCTGTACGGGCACGGGGGGCATTACTTGTGTTGGCACCGATGGAGATGTCAACGCGTTGCTCTGCTGACTCGTCGATGGTGTCACTGCGGCAGCGGCGGCTGTTGCGTACTTTAATGGTGGTCGTGGTTGTGACGGAGGTAGACCCGCTTTGAGTATGCTCGACATGGATTGTTGAGCAAAATTTGGATTCGGTGGTGGCTTCGGTGCTGGGTGACGGCGCATCATAAGCACAACGGTGAAGAAGTTGCAAGTGGGAGGTGCACACCTTCGCTTGCTGTCGAATGTTCTATAAAGGCAGCCAAGATGAATCGAGCCCAAAGACCACGTCAAAGAAGCCACATACTGCGTATTTGCAATGCTGCGCCTGCCTTCTTTAATATCGGACTGCTATCTTCGCGCTTACTACTCGCCATGCTTTCCTCGTCATGTTTCTTCGATGGTGTTCGAGGAGGGAGATCGGCTGCCGGGGCTGAGGGTTTTAGGGACACGCAAGATGTATGCAGGACGACACACCTTCACTGGCATCGTCTGAGCCATCACTATCATGGTCCTCCGTTATTAGTCGACCGAACTTCTCCTCTTCCTCGTCGAGGTTGAGTTCATCGTACATGCCCTCGTCCTCATCGTAGTCGTCGTTCTTTTTCCCAATCTTAGACCCACCGCTTCTGTGCATCACACAAAGTAAGCACGCAACGCACCGCGTTATCCTCCACGAAGTAGTTCACGTCGTCTTTCAATCCCTGCACTTGCTCTGTTGAAAGAGTACCATTGTCAAGCAGGCGAAGCATAATCTCTAAACGAGATATATGCCATTTTCGCCGTTCATTCAGTCGTTCGAGCTCCTCTAGCCGGTCTTGCGCAGAAGCACCGACTTTACCCTTCTTGCGGCCACCCTGTTGTAGCGTCTCAATTTCTGCTTCCGCTGTCTCGACCTGCAGTAAGAGTTCTTCCACGCAGGTTTGTAACCATTGTGTCTGTTCGAGTTTCTCCTGCGCTTTGGGATCAAGCTTGGCAGACTGAATGAGACCTTCCTTGGAAAAGGCCTTGGTCTTCATTTCCTTCTCACAAGCTTTGAACTTCTCCATTTGCTGTGAACATGGTAGCGTCAGTGGGAAAGGCACGCATGTAAAGTAGAGCGTTAACGCCGCACGCGACGCGCCCTTGAAAGGCTGCCTCGCAGCTCGCAGAACAGATTATGACAGTGATAGAAGAGCGTGAGAACGCGAGAACACCGCGTATTGAAGGATTGTAATGGGAGGGTATGAAGAATACGCACCGTCTCAATGAGCCTCCGGTTCTCGAGCAGAGCCGACTTGTCCTTGATGTCATTGCTCGCTACCCACGTCTTGATCTGATCTCGGAGACGTTGTAGCTTCTTTATTTGCGTCTTGAGATCTGTTTCAAGCTTCTCTTTCTGAGTTTGATTGGTTGAAGCCTGCATCTTGTCGTATATGCTCTCGAAGAGCTCGACGCCCTCGGCGACCTTCTTTAATGTTCGGTCGATTTCGGCTACCAATAACAGTGAGTATGAGATACTCTATAAGGCTAGAGTACTGAAGCGCGTACTTTGTAGCTTTCTAGCTGCCATGGTTGTTGTAGCTCAAGCTTTTTGTGAATCGGGCGCTCTCAAGGCTGGGGGCATCGTCCTACAGTGATGACGTAATCAAATGTGGGTAACAGACCCTCGGTCACCCCCTTTGATTACTAAATCATGTGTTTACAAATTATAAAGACCCTGGCCACCAGCAAACGACCACATGATACAAGTCGGCAGAAAAGCTTAGACTTGAAAGGTATAAAGGTACCCCATGACGTTAAACAAAGGAAGGAACGTTTAGGTCGAGACAAGAAAGACAATAAAAGCAGGGATATATGCGTGAGCGTGAGAAAGGCCCATGCTGAGACTGATCTTAGCTTACGGTAAGCCGGCTGGTGGTCCCCTCGCCTGTCTCGCCTATCTACTCGACTCACTCGCGGCTGGTCTGCTCTTCTCCTCTTAACGTCCACTACAATTTTCTTCCCATACTATGAAGGCACTTAGGAAGTCCCTCGTCAACAAGGACCTTCAGCAACCATTCATATCCACACCCTTACCTCCTGTATCAAGGCCCTCAGCTTCTGCCAATCCTCCTCAAAAGGTCATCCGCGCAACCAGTGCTTATCGTTCCCCTACCCCTCAACAACTCTCTTTCCAGCAGGGCGATTTCTTTTATGTCACCCGTGAGGTCAATGAAGGTGGCTCTTGGTACGAGGCACATAACCCGATGACCGGAGCGCGCGGGCTTGTACCAAAGTCCATGTTTGAGGCTTTCCACAAAGGGGCTGCCCCGTGAGTAATTCGCATCGCTTACCATACGCCGTTCTTTACACTCAGTTACACAGCAACTCCCGAGTCTCTCAGATATCGTTAGCGAATGCCATCATGTCGCCTTCGATACAACCACCTCCCTCTTCGGCCCCAAGGACGCAGGCATTCTACGCAATCGTCACCCATGATTTCGTTGCAGAACGTCCAGATGAGCTGGATGCCAAAAAGGATGACTTAATCTCAGTTGTTGCTCAATCGAACCGTGAATGGTTTGTCGCAAAGTTGATTGGCCGTCTGGGTAAGCCGGGGCTTATCCCCGTCTCCTTCGTCGAAGTTCGTGATCCTGCCACGGACAAACCTATCCTTGACGTAGGCGTTCTCATGGACAACGGCACCCTTCCCCGCGTGGAGGATTGGAAGAAGCAGATGCTCAACTACAAAGCGAATAGCATCGCTCTTGGCGTCCTCGACGATTCAATACAGCCCCCCATGACTGGAACGGCGACTACCAACCCTCCGTCGGCTATCCCGGCCCCATCAGCACAGGCACCTACAACTCGTTCGCCTGAAGATCAGCAGCCGTCACCAGATAGGCCACAAACCCCATCTATCCTTCCTGATGGTCTTCTTCTCTCAGCAAAGGTCGTGTCCTTCCACTTCGAGATGGATGAGTACTGGTTCCGTGTGCATGCCTTGTATCAGCCATTCGATCCGTTTGGCTCCTCAAAGCTGCCACTCGCCCGAGATCTCGTGTTATACCGCGCGTAC
>QFDW01000094.1:0-15229 GCA_003315895.1 Lactifluus rugatus | reverse complement strand
AGTGTCGGATCTGCTCGAAGAGCTACAGTCATCGGCGGCGGGAAAGAGGCGCGGAGGGAAGAAACGGCGGCGGGGTGGGCCTGGATCCCGTGGCGGCAGAACCCGCGCTGCGCGGGACCAAACGAAGCCCCCACGTGTACGTGAAGGCGCCCCATTGGACTGGCCGGATGAAGAGTTTCCTTGGAACGTCCGGACGCATGAACGGCGCGAGCTGGAGGCTGCAGAGGAAGCCGATCGAATGCAATGGATTGGGCGGTTCTTGGATGAGGACAGTGGCTCAGTAAGCTCCGAAAGTGCCCAGGACGAAGATGCGCTATCACCAACGGATTTGATCCGTGCGGGCTCGCCATCCGCGAGGCACGGGAGCGTCAAAACGGTGCCTGTACCGAGTCAAGACGGTACAAGCTTGCAGAGGATTTTCATCCCGAGTGACCCCGCAGACGCGCGTGCGGCCTTGCTCTCCAAGCAATCTGTCCGTGCGCTCGCTGCGCGTCGAAGGCTCCATGTGCAGCAACCCTCTACAGACGGTGATGGGGAAGAGATTCTCTGCATCTGCCGCGGGAAGGACGATGGACGAGAACTTGTGCAATGTGACGACTGTCGGACATGGTATCACCTGGAGTGCCTCGGGATTCAAGATATTGCGCAACTCGGACGTGAGGAAGATCCTTGGTACTGTCATAACTGTGTCGCCTTGATGAATGGGTTGCCATCCTCCGAGCCTACTTTTGTGTCAGTCGAAGAAGAAACTCCTTTGCGCCGGCGGCGTGACCCACTCTTCTTTGAAGCTCTGCAAGAATCTCCACCAGGTAGTGACTGGCGAATGCCTTTGACGCCAAAAGCCAACCCTGGCCGTGCACTGGCCGCCGAAGCATCCACACGATCATCGCTGGGGTCGCGAAATGACCCACACACGCCACGCAACAGCAGCGCGATGTCAGAGCGTGTGCGCGTGTACACGACACCTGATGCGGACGAACGGATATTCCAGGACGTCTCGCCGTTTGATCCTACATCGACGCCGTCGCGCGGAGTACGCGTCAGTGCCAGCATGGGCTCTGTCTTTGCAACACCAAAGTGGCAGAGACGCGTGCCGCCGACATTCTCGCCCTCGCCGTACCGCAACGGTAATGGCGGTGCCAGTAGTGGAGTCGCGCCGTCATCGAGTCCGAATCGCATGTTGCCGCATGAGGATACACCGGTCGATCGGTCCGCGCCGCGTCCATCTATCTTGGCATCGAAAGGTGTACAAGAGTCGCCGTTGATGGGACGAGGTGGTGTCACGCGCGGGCAGCCACGTCCTCAGGACTCCCCGGTGCCACTCGGGAGGAAGGGAAAAGAACGGCAGGCAGGAGGGAGAAGGTAGTGGGTCACAGAGTGTTCTCGATGGTCTGGCGTCTTCGCGGTCGCGGGCCACCCCCGACTTGCGAAGTAAGCTTCTGTATCACGTTATGATGATCTTGACGGGGCGCATTATTTTTGCTGTTGCTGTTGTCCACGCGTAGAATAGAGCTGCTATTCATGTATTATGTTATGTTATGCTTCAAATGTCACGACGAGAAAATACACGCGACCCCACCACGACTAGGTCTCGCCTCTGCTTCAATCTCAGCATTTTCTTCCGCGTGGACGTGAGAGATGGTATCCAATGAGCGCATACAGACGCGAGATAAAAAGGAAATCTGTGCCCTTGTTAGGTGCAACACAAGAGGGAGAGAGACAGAGAGAGAAAGTTCGGAGAGGAACATCGTAAAAGGACGCGTCTGTGACCTGTCTGTGACCATGTCACTGGATTGTGACAACCACGGCTAGTCACATCGGCTTCGCCCATCGCTCATGGCGTTCTCGACCGTTTCGGCCACCCTCAGCAGCAGTATCATGCGTGTTTTGTTACTGTGACGCTTGCAATGTGTACACATATATGTACGACGAGGAGGGAAATGAACACTACTGTGTTGGGCTTAGCGTTGTCGTTCCTGGTTCCTGATGAGTAAATGCCTTTCGTTTAGCAGATTGCCCTCTCAACTCTTTCCACCAGCTTTCTCACTTGCATCTGAATCCCTTCTATAGCTACGAAACACCCAGATGACCTCGAACTCGTATGTCAAAGTTTCTCACCATTCCCCCCGTTGTTGACCATTACTACAACCCTAGTCCCCAAATTCCCGCAATGGGGCATAGCGACTGCGCTCAGGCCAGCCCAACGCAAACGAGCTCGCATCCACTCCAGGTGACTGGTATGTATCTTTATGACCACGCTCTGATACGTACTAAACCTCTTTCCCCTGACAGTCCTCAGAGCCCACAACCTCCCTCGTCTCAAGACCCTCCTTAGGAAAAAGAGGCGATTTTATGTTACTGTGACCTCCGGGGAAAGAACTTGGCAGACTCGATCTGTGCGGAGCGTAGCCCAACGCGTGGAATGGAACGAGAGCGTTGACACATTGTGGGAAATCTCGTAATTTACTTCCTATTTACAACTGAGTATCCTGCAGTGCCATACCATCGCTCTCTCGTATTACACTATCTCTGTATGCGAAAGGGATCATGCCGCAAGATATCCTTATTGGAACGCAGGAAATCGTCTGTGAACCCCAACGTGGTTTGTCTTTTTTAGAATTCTTACTCATGCATCTGGCTGAGCATCCTACATATAGAACTTGAAATTTTTTTCGGCAGTGATGATAGACATACTGGAAATCCAGGGGAGCTGGCCACAATCTACTTAACGTTAATTGAATCAGCAAACGCGAGTTCGTCTATGACAGCCGCGGTCAGCACCCCGAACCTTACAACGGCCCATCCGAACAACACTGTCGCTGAGGGAGGTGTTGCACTTACTTCCGTTCAAGCCGACAATAAAACCATGCAACCAACGGCATTTACCGCCCCTGGATTTCCTTTATCCCGGACGGGTGACCTTCCTATTCAGAGCGATACTTCTGTGAGATCAGTATCGGATACTCAGACGGAGATGTCACGTATTCTCGATCGCGCTGGGGAAGCTTTGGATACGGTGAAAACTTGGAGCAATGCCGTTGATAAAGTCAAACGGGTAATGGATGCCGTCAGTCCAATCGCAGAAGTATGCTCCCAAAATTTCGTTTTTGCTAATCCTTTGCTGAGCTAACATTCGCTGTTCAGCTCAATCCCTATGCGAAATTAGCATGGGGACTACTTTCAATGATCCCTCAGGTATGTGTCCTTGACTTGTTGGACGTTATGAACCATTCATCTTTTATCTTTTCATTTCGCCGCCAGGCTTTGCTAGAGCAGGTTCAGCGTGACGACAACATCAGAACACTTCTGGAGGCAATACGCGATGCGTTTGAATTCGCAAAGGAGGTGGACGTTTTGAGGAACATCCAGCCGGCGTCTACGCAGGCAAAGGTCCTCGATGAGATGCTTCAGTGCGTCTCCGAATCTGCCGAATTTATCGAATCGTATGCGAAGGACGTGGGCGTGGGTACGTTATCTTTGCCTATCTCGTTGCTTATTATTAACGTATGATTTTCAGGAAAGCGGACTTTGAGGAACATCGTCGGCCAAGTTGACGAAACAGTCGAACAGTACCGCATCACCCTCCTCCAACTACGAGACAAGTTCCTCGCATATGCCACTGTCACGACTGAGGCTACTGTCCTTCAAATACGGAACGACGTGAGAACACGGCTAACGGAGAAGTCGAATCAAGCATTGGAAGCTGGTGCGTAATTGTGATAATTACAAGACCGTCGGATCGTCTATCTGACAAGGGCGCAGAATTGGATGCAAAAATCAGAGAAATGCCTTACAAGGGAGGCTGGCGATTCGGCGATGAGAAGCGCTGTCTTCCAGGCACACGCGAAGATTTCTTGGCCCGCATCGTCAAGTGGGTCATCAATCCCGAATCTAACCGTGGGCTCGTTCTCCTCGGACAGGCAGGCACGGGCAAGTCCTCAATTGCTCACGAGATCGCACGTCGCTTCGACAAGAAGTGTCTTGGCTCCTACTTCGCTTTTAGGCGGAGAGAACAATCTAAAGATGAAGCTTATCACCTCTTCACGACACTTGCCCGCGATCTCTCTGATCACTATCCTACATTCAAGCTCGCTCTCGGGATGGCTATCAAGGATGATTCGTCTCTTCGTGGTACCCAAGATTACCGTACACTTTTTGAATGCCTCCTGCTCGATCCGCTCAAAAAACTGTCACTTCCCGGTCGAATTCTTATCGTCATCGATGCTTTGGATGAGAGTGGAGACGCACTCGGCAAAAACGGGTTACACACCTTCCTCGCTCAACATCTCGTCGACCTCCCATCTGAATTCCGTATACTCATCACCTCAAGGCCTGAGGATGGCATTGAACAAGCGTTCGCCAAGGCATCATCTGTTCACACGCTCTACATGGATGATTCCAGTCTGGCCGCCAAGACGGAGGAAGATATTCGCATGTATATTCAGAAGGTGCTCGATCCGGAAGTGTTCGAAGTCTATGGTGTCGAACTAGCAAAGGCGGCAGAGGGCTTGTTTCAGTGGGCTGCCGTTGCATGCGGGTTCATAAATAGCTCTGCCAGTCTTGGTCTTGCCATGAAAATGCGTGTACAGCGCCTATTGGGACGCTCTCGAGGTCGCCATGGAGAAGGTCTGCTGGATGACCTGTACGAAGAGGTTCTCAATGAGTACTTCAAATCAGATGAAGCACAAGCTCTATTTCGTTCCGTCATAGGACAGCTTCTTGCTGCAATCGAACCCCTCTCTATCGACTCCTTGATCGCCCTGCGACGGCATGCACCCGTTCATGACCCCGATGATTCCGATCCGGTTCTTGTTCTTGAAATTCTCAGTCACCTGGGCTCGCTGCTGAGTAACGTCACATCGTCCGATCAAACGCGTCCCATAGTTCCTCTCCATACCTCATTCCGTGACTTTCTGACCAGCAAGAAGAGTGATGTGTTCCATGTGGATCTTACCGATGCCCACCATCAGTTGACACATTCCTGCCTTGGTTTAATGCTTGATAGCCTCAGATTCAACATCTGCGAACTCGAGTCGTCATATCTGGCCAACAGCGATGTCCCAGACCTGGAATCCCGAATTGCCAAACACATTCCACCTGCTCTATCTTATGCCTGTATTTACTGGGATGATCATCTAAAACATATTGCTTTCAACCGGAATGTCTTTAGGAAGCTTCGATTGCTCTTCGAGACAAAGTTTTTGTTTTGGCTGGAAGTGCTTAGCATCAAAAATAGTGTGAGCCTTGCTTCACCAGCATTGTCATCTCTGTTGATTTGGTTGCAGTGGGAGGTTAGTACACCCTATAATCCAACATGACGTGTATTGACTTCTGCGTGAATTCGCAATAGCGTTCGCGAACGGAGGTGAAAAATTTATTGGCATTAGTGAATGATGCGTCTGCGTTTGTGCGGTATTTCGGAATGGCCATTGCAAGGAGCGCTCCGCATATCTATGTCTCGGCCCTCCCTTTCGCACCAACCTCATCCCACGTCCTCAATCAATACCTCCACCAATTTCCTTGTACATTGGCGTTTGAACGCGGGCAGTTGTCCCATTGGCCAGCACTGGAAATGATGATTCCAGCACATGACAGAGAGGTCCTTTCTGTTGCATTCTCACCAGATGGGCAGCGCATCGCATCTGCCTCCGAGGATCGAACGATTCGCGTGTGGGACACAACAACGGGACAGGTCGTGGCGGGCCCATTTACTGGACACACCGATTCGGTCAATTCTGTTGAATTCTCACCGGACGGGCATCGCATCGCATCGGCCTCGGACGATCAAACGATCCGTGTATGGGATGCGATAACGGGACAGGTTGTAGCGGGCCCGTTTACTGGTCACACTGATTCGGTCAGATCTATTGCATTCTCGCCAGAAGGGCTGCGCATCGCATCGGCCTCGGACGATCAAACTATCCGCGTGTGGGATGCAACAACGGGAATGGTCGTAGCAGGCCCATTTACTACACACTCTTCTTGGTTCAGTTCTGTTGCATTCTCGCCGGATGGGCAACACGTCGTATCGGCCTGGAGCAAATACGAGGTTCGCGTGTGGGATGTAACAACGGGACAGGTCGTAGCTGGCCTGTTTACTGGAGACACCGATTCGGTCAGATGTGTTGCATTCTCGCCGGAGTGGCAGCGCATCGCAACGGCCTCGGTCGACCCCACTGGAAAGATTTGCGTGTGGGATGCAACGAGACAGGTCGTAGCGGGCCCGTTTACTGGACATGCCAATGGGGTCAATTCTATCGCATTCTCTCCGGATGGACAGCGCATTGCATCGGCGTCAGACGATCGCACGATTCGTGTATGGGATGCAACAACGGGACAGGTCGTAGCGGGCCCGTTCACTGGACACACCTCTTTTGTCAATTCTATTGTATTCTCGCCGGACGGGCAGCGCATTGCATCGGCCTCGTATGATTGCACAATTCGATTATGGGATGCAACGAGACAGGTCATAACAAGTCCATCTACTATACACACTTCTTCGGTCAGATCTATTGCATTCTCGCCGGATGGAGAGCGCATCGCATCAGCCTCACATGATCGCACTATTCGTGTATGGGATGCGATAACGGGACAAGTCGTAGCGGGCCCGTTTATTGGACACACAGACTCGGTCATTTCCGTTGCATTCTCGCCAGACGGGGAGCGTATAGCGTCGACCTCGTACGATCGCACGATTCGTGTATGGGATGCAACAACGGGACAGGTTGTTGCGGGCCCGTTTACTGGACACACCTCTTCGGTTGCATTCTCACCGGACGGGCAGCGCATCGCAACTGACTCACAAGATCTCACCATTCACGTGTGGGATGTAACAACGGGACAGGTTGTAGAGGGCCTGTTTACTGGATACACCTCTTTGGTCAATTTCGTAGCATTCTCACCTGACGGGCAGCGCATCGCATTGGCATCGGAAGATCACATGGTTCCTGTATGGGATGCAACAACGGGACAGGCCGTAGCGGGCCCATTTACTGGGCACACCAACTTTGTTGCATTCTCGCCAGACGGGCAGCGCATCGCGTCGGCCTCATACGATTGCACGATTCGCTTATGGGATGCAAAAAAGGGTGAGGTCGTAGCGGGCCCGTTCACTGGACACACCGCTTTGGTTAAATATGTTGCATTCTCGCCGGACGGCCAACGCATCGCATCGGCCTCGGAAGACAAAACGATCCGCGTGTGGGACGCAACAACTGGACAGGTGGTAGCGGGCCCGTTTACTGGGCACACCTCTTGGGTCAATTCGGTTGCGTTCTCGCCAGACGGGCATTGCATCGCATCAGCTTCGGATGATAAAACGATTCGCGTGTGGGATGCAACAACGGGACAGGTGGTAGCGGGCCCACTTACTGGGCACACCTCCTTGGTCAATTCTGTTGCATTCTCCCCGGATGGCCAGCACATCGCATCAGCCTCGTTTGATCATACGATTCGTGTGTGGGATGCCATCCCACGACGAGTTGCAGTGGGACTATTTTCTCGACACACTTCAGTTAGATCTGTGTTCCTCTCGCTGGATGGGCAGTGCACTACTTCAGCCTCTGGCAATTGCGTCGCTCCTGGTGAGACGGTCATGACAGACGATATTAAGATCCATTTTACGGACCAGTCCCTGATCATGAGTGACGGCTGGATATATGAAGGGAAGGGACTTCTTTTATGGGTTCCCGCACTTCACAGGCCATGTTTTCATACTCCTAGCACTGTCTGGATTGCAGGCGAACAAGAGACCCGGCTTGACCTCTCAAAGTTTGTGTACGGACCAAATTGGGCTACTATATATGATCATAATGCAATTAAACAGAATCTGTTGTAGGCTACGATTTTGATTTTCAAAAATTCGTGCCTCGTGTAGCCATTGCCTTGTTCAGTTTGACCGGCTCGCCTGGAGGCTTACTTGGTACCACCAATTGCCATTGTACCCTCGATTTCTCGCTGGGTCTTACCATTGCTACATATCACTTATTTTTTTCTTAGCTATAGTCGTCTATCTATGTTCTCGTTCATCGCTCCAATACCTCTCTCCGTTTGCCCTTACTGTACTCTCAGATAGCTGGCTCTAGAGAAGCATGAATTGGGGGTGACCCACCACGTGACAACAACGTAGTTCGCGTGTTGCCGCTGAGGATACACCAGTCGATCGGTCTTCGCCGCGTCGATCTATCTTGGCATCGAAAGGTGTACACATTGATGGGACGAGGTGGTGTCACGTGCGGCCAGCCACGTCCTCAGGACTCCCCGGTGCCACTCGGGAGGAAGAGAAAAGAACGACAGGCAGGAGGGAGAAGGTAGTCGGGTCACAGAGTGTTCTCGGTGGTCAAGCGTCTTCACGGTTGCGGGCGACGCCACCCCCGGCTTGTGGAGTAAGCTTCTGTATCACGTTATGATGATCTTGACGGGGCGCATTATTTTTGCTGCTGCTGTTGTCCACGCGTAGAATAGAGCTACTATTCATGTATTATGTTATGTTATGCTCCGAATGTCACGACGTGAAAATGCACGCGACCCCACCACGCCTAGGTCTCGCCTCTGCTTCAATTTCAACATTTTCTTCCGCGTGGATGTGAGAGATGGTATCCCACGGGCGCATATAGACGCGAGATAAAAAGGAAATTTGCGCTCTTGTTCGGTGCAACGCAAGAGGGAGAGATCTAGAGACAGAGAAAGAGAAAGTTTGGTGAAGGACGCGTCTGTGACGTCTTCACGTCTGTTCGCAAACGCTAGTAACTGAGATCAGCTTGGTGGTCCATCGCTTAATGAAATGGCGCGCTCGACCGGTGACCGTATCTGCCACCCTCATCTGCTGTAGCACATCCCTTGTATTATGTTACACTGTGGCGCTAGTAGTAATATATGTACGACGAGGAGGTAAATGACCATTGCATGCATTTGATGAGCGGTGCCTGATGCAGGCCTGATGCATGATGCATGATGCCTGATGAGTAAGGCCTGATAGACTGAGATAGAGAAGCGATCAATGTTCACCGGTTCACCTCAACCTTCATACTTCCCTTTCCACCAGTCTTTCTCACTTTCAAAACACCTAGATGACCACAATTTCGTATGCCAAAGTCTTCTCACATCTGATGTACCCCACTGTTAACCATTATTACAGCCCCGAGTCCTCAAATCTCCGGAACACGGCACAGCAACCGCGCTCAGGCCAGCGAAGTGCGACAGAGTTTGCTCCCACTCCAGGTGACTGGTACATATCTTTGTGGCCATCCTCTGGTAAGTACTAAATATCTTTCCCCTGCCAGTGCTCAGAGCAAACAACCTCCCCCACCTAAAGACCCTCCTTGGGAAAAAGGATGATTTTAGTCATCAGAAAACCTGCAGCAAACTTTCTCAGACTTGCCCAAGCTCTCACCAGCTCGTGCCTAGTGTTGCCATGGTGCAGCTCAGAGCCGCTCATGGGCACCTCTGAGCTGCATTTTGAGCTGAGCCAAGTGGACTGATGGCTCATTTCTGGCTAGCCGCTCATGAGTGGCTCAAAACCCAGATTAGTTGCCATATATGGTGCAGTCTGACAGTTGCTTTTTCTCAACGCAATAGTACTTGGGGAAATAGGGAAGCAGAGTGGGCTTGAGTGGTTCAGATGGACTCAGAGGAGCTCAGACAAACTCAGAAGTCATATGTATGATAGTTTAATTGTGCTGAAATGAAAGAATCCATGTAGTGCAGTAGAGTACAGTGGAATACAGCAGAATGCAGATCATAACTGCATATATGTTTGGATGTTTTCAGATTTGACAGCTCAGATTACATCCAAAAAGTGGCCATTTTCTGGGACGCACTGAGATGATCAGAGCAATCAGCCCAACTTGGATTTTCCCAGATATCTTCAGCTCGGCTCGGCGCTGGTTTTCACTGGGGATAACGGCCAAGCCGGGCAAGCATGTGTAAGACCGCTGTGATGTACTAATGGAAGGTGACGAAACGTTCCTTGACGCGGAAACCCCGCTCCAACGCGGGTAACGGCCCGCCCCCTAGGAGTGTTACCCGTCGTTACCCGGTTATCTTATCTTCGCACCTCTCGTACACCGGATTCTCGTAGATTACAGGGACCGCGTCTTTTTTCCTAGTACACGTGGAACACCAGTGCTCACTTTAATGTTATACAATACATATACTTCAGTATTCAGTAATCGTACGCATTTATGCCACTGAATTTCGCATGCTGTTATACACCTCCACCCATTTCTGTTCAACTTCCCCTTTAGACAACCGGACGAAACTCAAGCACCCATCTTTAGCCTCCAGCCCGTCCTCGACATCAGGTTTAAGCGCTCGGCCTCCACTGATCGGGGCATAACACACGTCATCTACCGTCGTACAATCAAAACCCTCTTCCGTTTCGTCGTCGCATACACGACGATCGACCGTTCCGTATATTTCCCCTTCTCATCCCACGGCTGCTGAGGGGCACCAGGAGGGACGATAATCTCGAGGATCACCACAAACGACGTGTCTTCGACAAAATCAGACATAACATCCGACGTCGCATACTCGGGGTAGAGAAATAACACAGGCACGATGAGCTAAGGGCGGCTTGCATTACTGTCACCTGCCTTCCCATCTGCATTCTGCACGTCTTTAAATCAAAGGGAAGCGAAGGGAAGGGGGACGCTCACCGCAAAAGCCACGTCCATTCTCCTCTTCTCAGCGGCACGCCACGCACGTTCCCTTCGCTCGTCTGGCTTCCGCTCCATCTCTCTCAGGCTACTCTTCTCCTCTGCCCCGCGTAGCGTTTTGAACCGTATATCATCTGCTGCTACCTCCCCAACGCGCATGAACACGTCGAGCGCCTCTTCTGGTCGTTCGAGTGCAAGCAGCGCGAGACCCGCGCGGTTGTAGGCCTTTGATGGTGGCCTAGGATGGGCCGCCATGACGGCGGCGCAATCACGCAATACCGATCCACAGTTCTCTAAACATCCCAATAAGCAAGAACATGGAGCATAAGGTGAAGAGCGAGAGACGCATGTAATTCGAGAGTACGCGCCACACGATTCAATAATAATGCCCGTCTCAGTTGTCCGTTGTCCGGTTTGGCCTCAATGCCCTGAGTGAAAAACCCGAGGGCGTCTCTGTACCGATTTCTCTATTCTTTAAAGTTCTGTGCGACCTCTTTGCAATCCGTATATCAGCGCAACCTGAGCAACGTGTGAGAGGGCACACACCGACCGTCTGGCGTGCCATCGTGCACGAGACTTTGTAGAGCACTGAGCGTGACATTATTGGTAGGATCATCCGGAGGGGAAGTCATGAATAGCGGAAGCGATGCGAGGGATGCGAGGTGCTCATCGAATGAAGGTGGTTGTGAACGCGTGGCCACGGCATTCACATGGGCTGTAGTTGAAGAATGGGAGATCTGGGGGCCCGTTGGACCGCGCCAGTCGACAATGTAGAAGAAGTACTGACGTGGGTGGAACGATGGGAGTGATGTTGAAGGGAGGATAATAATCACTCAAAAGGGTCGGAGAAGCATAATCGTACTCCCTCAGTCGGCAAAGTGCGGACGTCGCGTGGTCACCTCAAGGCTCGAAGAAGCGCTCGACAACTCCTCCCCCAATGGCTTTCTTATCTGGATCTCAATCTCTTCTACATCTACGAACATATCCAGATGATCTGGAATCCGTATGCTAAACTCTCTCATCTCCGATGTTCCCCACTGTTAACCATTATGACAGCCCAGTTCATCAAACCGGAGGAATGGAGTACAATACGTTCGCTCAGGCAAGCGAAATGCAACCGAGCACAGTCCCACTCCAGGTGACTGGTATGTATAATTATGACTGTCCTTTCATAAGTAATAAATCTGTTTCCCTGCCAGTCCTCAAAGCGTACAACTTACCCCGTCTCAAGACTTTCTGTGGGAAAAAGAGACGATTTTATGTGATTGTGAGCTATGGGGAGAGAACAAGGCAGACACAATCTGTGCGGAGCGTGGCGCAACGCGTGGAATGGAACGAGATCCTCGATACATTGTGCGAAATGTCGTATCTTTATTCCTGTTCACAACTCAATCACCCGCAGTGCTGTACAACCCCTCTCACATATTACAATGTCTCTTTATGCGAAAAGGGACACGGGGAAAGACATTCTTGTTGGAAGACAGGAATTACCCTGTGAGCCTCAGTGGGGTTCGTCTTTTTCTTAGAGTTCTTACTACCCATTCGTTTGGCTGAGTAATGTTACACATAGAACTTAATATTGTTTTTGGCAGTGCTGACAGACATGCTGGACACCCAACTGAGCCGGTCACACTCTGCTTAACGATCACCGTGACAGCAATCGCGAGTTCGTCCATGGCAGCAGCAGTCAACTCCCCTCTCGTTGGAGGTGCTGTGCATCCTACTGTTCAATCTCATACTGAAACCACGCAATCCCCGGCACCTACCGCCCCTCTATCTCCTTCATCACAGACAAGTAGCCTTCCCATTGAGAGCGGTTCTCCTATGGGACCAGTAGCGGACAATCAGATCGAGATGTCACGTACTCTCGATCGCACTGAGAAAGCTCTGGATACGTTGAAAACATGGAAGAGTGCAGTTGATATAGTGAAGCGGGTACTGGATGCCGTCAGTCCAATCGCAGAAGTACGTGAAAATAATGTCGTCATTCGCTGAGCTAACTTTCGCTCTTCAGCTGAACCCTTATGCGAAGTTAGCATGGAGCATGCTTTCATTGATCCCTCAGGTATGTATACTTGCTTGTCGGAGGATATAGAACATTCATCTTCTATTATTTTTCACCTTACTTCGCCGCCAGACATTGCTACAGCAGGTTCAGCGTGATGACAATGTCAGAACATTGCTTGAGGCGATACGGGATGGGTTTGAATTTGCAAAGGAGGCGGATGTTCTGAGGAAGATTCAGCCGGCGTCTACGCAGACAAACATCCTCGATGAGATGCTGCAGTGCGCCTTTGAATCTGCGAAATTTATCGAATCTTATGCGAAGGATGTGCAAGTCGGTACGTCGTCTCAACATCCCTCGTTGATCGTTATTAACATGTAATTTTCAGGAAAGCGGACTTTGAAGAATATCGGTGGCCAAGTTGACAAAACAGTCGAACAGCACCGGGCCACGCTCATCCGATTGCGAGACAGTTTCCTCGGATATGCTACTGTCACCACGGAAATTGCTGTGCTGGAAGCTGGTGCGTAATTCTCTCAGTCACAACACTGTTTGATCGTCGATCTGACAAGGGGAACACAGAACTGGATGGAAAAATCAGAGAATTGCCTTATAAGCCAGGCTGGCAAGTCGGCGTTGAGAAACGGTGTCTTCCAGGAACACGCAAAGAATTCTTGGACCACATTATGAAGTGGGTGGAAAATTCCGAATCTAAACGTGGGCTCGTCCTCCTTGGCCAGGCAGGCACAGGGAAGTCTTCTATTGCACATGAGGTCGCAAATTTGTTCAACAAAAAGCGTCTTGGTTCTTTCTTCTCTTTTCTGCGGAACGAGCAATCAAAAGACGATGCTTACCATCTGTTCACGACGCTTGCTCGGGATCTTTCCAATCGCCATCCTCGGTTCAAGCTCGCCCTCGGTCAGGTCATTAAGGAGGATTCGTCTCTTCCTTTCCGCCGAGACTACCGTACACTTTTTGAATGTCTCCTGGTTGAACCGCTCAAGAAGGTACAACTTAGTGGCCCAATTCTGGTCGTCATTGATGCACTGGATGAGAGTGGAGACGCAATCGGCCAAAATGGACTACACACGTTCCTCGCTCAACATCTGTCCGACCTTCCATCAAATTTTCGCGTACTCATCACCTCAAGGCCGGAGCACGGTATCGAACGCGCGTTTGCGAAAGCATCATCCATCTACAGGCTGTACATGGATGATTCGAATCTGGCTGCCAACACGGAGGCGGACATTCTCGCTTATGTTCAGGATGTTCTTGATCCGGAAGTATTCCAAGTCCATGGAGTCAAGCTAGCGAAGGCCGCAGAGGGCCTGTTTCAGTGGGTAGCCGTTGCATGCGGGTTCATAAATAGCACCGCTCGTCTTGGCCTAAGCGACAGCGAGTGTGTACAGCGGCTGGTGGGACACTCTCGAAAACTCACTGGAGAAGGCCTTTTGGATAACCTGTACGAACAAGTTCTCAAAGAGTACTTCGGATCAGATGAAGCACAAATTCTATTTCGGTCTGTCATGGGACAGATTTTGGCTGCGATCAAACCACTCTCGATCCAGTCGTTGCTTGCTCTGCGACAGCATGCCCCGACTGTTCACCCAGAGGATCCGAATCGGGTTGTTAGACTTCTTCGTCACCTAGGCTCACTGTTGAGTAACGTCACTAGACCTGACCAAACGCTCCCGATCGTTCCCCTGCATACTTCATTCCGTGACTTTCTGACGCACAAGAGTCATGTGTTTCATGTGGACCTTGGGGACGCACACGACCAGTTGGCACATTCCTGCGTTGGATTGATGCTCGATGAGCTCAAGTTCAATATCTGCAAACTCGAGACGTCATATCTTGCCAATGACGATGTCGCAGACATAAAATCTCGAATTGAGAAATACATTCCACCAGGCCTATCTTATGCCTGTATTTACTGGGTCGATCATTTGGAACAAGTTTCTTTCAACGAGGATCTGTTCAAGAAGGTCCGATCACTGTTCGAGACGAAGTTTCTGTTCTGGTTGGAAGTTCTTAGCATCAAGAGCAGTGTAGGCGTTGCTTCACCAGCGTTGTCATCTCTATTGAAGTGGTTGCAGCTGGAGGTAGGTACATCGTATAATTCGATATGCCGTATAATGACATTTGTGTAAAATGGAAATAGGGATCGCAAACGGAGGTGACGAAATTATTCACATTGGTTCGAGATGGGTCCTCGTTTGTGCGGTATTTCGGAATGGCGATGGCTCGGAGCGCTCCGCATATTTATGTCTCTGCCCTGCCTTTCGCACCAAGCTCTTCCCTGATCGTGAATCAATACGTTCACCAATTTCCTCGGATATTGACCTTGGAACGCGGACGGTTATCTCATTGGCCAGCGTTGGAAATGACTATTCAGGGACATGGCGATAAGGTCAATTGTGTTGCATTCTCGCGAGACGGGCAGCGGATCGCATCGGCCTCGGAAGATCACATGATTCACGTCTGGGATGCTACAACGGGACAGGTCGTAGTGGGCCCTTTGACTGGACACACGGATTGGGTCAGATCTGTTGCAGTCTCGTCGGACGGG
>QFDW01000092.1:3473-14716 GCA_003315895.1 Lactifluus rugatus | reverse complement strand
TCGCCCCCTCCCAACCGAACCTGATGAGGATAATGGAGTTCATGGCTACGAGACGGACACGGGCGTGCACATGCGCGAGCGCAAGAGCGCCTCAGAACGCATGACCAAGGTTGAGCGCCGCCGGGCAGGCTGCCGCCGCATCACAGCCTACTGGCTCGCAGATGGGTTTCGCATGAAGCTGCTTGCGAATTTTCTTAAGCGTGAGCACAATGTTGTGCCCCGCTCGTTCAACGAGGCTCTCTATGTCGTACGTGCAACCCTCAGCCCGATTTCGTGCATGGACTCATGAGCCCGGGACACTAGATGTACCACCTCCCACTACTCCCCGGTTACGGCCCCGCGGCGAAAGTGCGCTCCTCGGTGCCCGCACCGTCGCACACCCGCCGCCTCTCGCGCATGTCTCAGGCGGAAGAGGACGGCTACACCGGATCGTACTTCGTCCCGGGCCGCTCTCCCGATGATGGTTTCTCACGAGATGGCTACATTGCCGCGGGCAGCCTCAACAACTCACCCCCCGTGGACAGGCGTGTCCGCGAGCCGGAGGACAGCGAATTTGAAGGCGAGTCGCGTGAGCGTGGCCTGCTAGCCGAGACACCTGTACTGGTGCAGGACCCCGCGCTTGCGCCTCCCCCTGTGCAGGTGAGCGAGCCGGTAACGCCGGTGGTGGCGGGCGACGATACCGCGGAGATTGTGTTCTTTACGTATGGCGTTGCGGTTTTCTTTGGGTTCGATGAGATCCACGAGCGTAATATTCTTGAGGACATCCATGGCGCAGGTACACTCAAAAGTGCACGTGCTGAGGGAGAGTGGGAGGTCGAGGAGTGTCATTTTGCGGCAAGTAACCCCTATCGTTCTATCTCTTTGCGTGTTCACGAATCGCCGCAGTATGATCCATCGATCGCATATCCACGCATATACAATGACTTTTTCAGTGAGTGTTAATTTCCAAAGAGGTTCGTTCTCCTCTCCGAGGAAAGGACACTCACACTGCGACGTTGACAGCATTCAAGTCGCCCTCGCATCTCCTCACGATCTCGCTCTCGCACGCGCTTGCACAATCAACGCTTCTAGCGCACTATGAGTCGCAAGCGAGCGCGATCCTCCAACATCCGCGTACACAAGCCCTGCCACGCACGCTTGCGCGTACGGGCGCGCTTGCACTCTCACGGCGCGACGCTATGAGGCTCACGGGAAAGCTCTTCGCGCTGCGCCGTGACGTCGTGCTGGGGCGCAACGTGCTTGACGTGCCCGGTATCTTCTGGGAAGAAGCGAGTCTGCACTCACTGTACGATGCCGGCAGAGCGTACTTTGAGATTGGGGAGCGTGTCGAGGCGCTCAACGAGCGTATCGGTGGGGCAAGTAATCTGGTAGGTGTACTGCTCATACTTTAACATCAGTTATACCTGCATTGGTTTCCTCATATGCCCCCCGCGGGTTGCAGCTAGACGCAATACACGAACATCTGAACAATAACGCTATGGAGCGTATCACTTGGATCATTATCGGGTATGTCCGCCCCTTCCATCTTCTCATCCTTCCCATTTGATTTCTCACTCGCTTGATCGCGCCACAGCTTGATTGTAGTTGCCATCCTCGTTGAACTCGTATGTTCCTTTCCCCCTTCCTCTACAGCGTTTGCCAACACAATGGCATTGTATCGTTCACAGGGCGAGATTATCGCGCGTCTTGTGGTGCACGCAACGTTCCGCGGCGAGAGGAAGACGGCGTTTTCTGTGATAATGTCGGCACTGGTGACGTGACGTGAAAGGAAGAGAGAGGACGTAACAGTGCAAAACGGAGACGCATACAGGTTGAAACGCGTCGCAGAGGCGCAGTAGCACGTCTAGACGCCGCGAATTCATTATGAAGACAAGACTAGATCAAGGGGACGCGGCTTTATGGGATATATAGCAATGTATCATCTGTATCATCATCTTCAATGTGCATCATTATGAGTACAGTACATATTATGGTCATGATAAAGAGTGGACGCAGCTACAAGGTGGCTTATCATAGGGCCTTGCATGCCGCGGCATCAATCGCTATCGCTTAAAGGCCTCGGAATTGAACGTATTGAACCCCTTCGGCTCGTTGACTTCCCTTGTTCATGTCTTCATCTGAGGGGTGCTTTCAACTCCTGTCACATGTTGTTCTTGTTTTGAACTTGTGCATGTGAATTTTTATTCAGGCTATCAAGGCAAGAGCGTCGAGTCAGACAATGTCGCCACCCCTGTTTGCTGGCCCCTAGCGACTCTTTTCCTCGGAACACGTGCATGGGATCGGTAGTCCATCGGGGACACTATCACCTTACCATCGCCTATTACTGCCGCTACCCTAGTAACTGAAGGCCTCGCGGTCACTCTTCCCTCATAGTTACGACATGTATTACAAAATGTTAAGTCTGGTGTATAGGGACGCGCAATTACAAGCGTCGCGGTTGCATTTTTAGCAGAAAGTAAAAGGATAAAAATACGATACTACAATGGTATCTATTCTACGACCAACAATGTACGAGGGAGCACCTGAGATAGATAAGGAGCTAAAGTTCGTATGTGTAAGCCCGGTTAAGTATTCACATATAGGGAGCAATGATAAAACATTGTTCTAATACTGGGGACTGTGACGGGGGTCCTGGGGGAATCAAAAAAAAGTCCGTGGACACGTGTGACAAAGAACTCGAAGAGGGTCAACACTACAAGCTACCCGCGGAGCTGGTCGGCCATTATTTGCCATCGGAGGTCTTGAAGAGGATCAGACCGCACAGAGCGATGGAGTAGCCTATATACATATGAGAAAAAAAAATATGAGAATCAGAAATCTTTCGAGCGACATGACGTACCAAAGACTTGTAGCGGCGTGATCGGAGACCCAAAGATCAATACAGAGCCCGTGATGAGGAGAATGTCCTGAAAAGGAGATCGCGAATTTTAAGTCTCTGCAACACTGTGCCTAGTAAGCACGTACCTTGAACACTCCTGCTAGAGTCAAAATGAGACCCGAGCCGGCGCCGACGAGGAAGACGGCTGCGATATTGAGGCAGAAAGCGACAGCAGCGTTGGAAATGAACACGAGGGGGCCGATGCGAGCGAGTTGGTAGAATGGCGCAAGGCCCTCGGTGAAAGGTAGGATGGCGAGATTGATAATGGCACAGACGGGCGCGTAGTAGTGCAATGAGACGAGTGGGTCCATCTTGAGACCATGTAAGAGAATTTGGATCATTACAAGACGCGAAGCTTCGAACTGTGACGCGTGAGCCGGTTAGGAGGCGAAAAGATGATGTACTTACGCCGACAGCTGCAGCCTGCGTGAGGAAGCCGATGAGGTTAAAGCGTAGTTCGCCACGTGAAGCGAGGGCAACACCAGATGAGATCATGAAGACGATGATGGCGAGTTTGCGGTTGGGCTCCTGGATATGGAACGACCAGGAGATAAAGAGGATTGCAACGGGGGTGAATGCCTAAGCGATATTCGGCATCGCGAGATGAAATGGGAACAGGAGAAGAAAAAAAGGGGGAAACATACCTTGAGCATTTGGATGTAGGCTACACTGAGGTAGAGGTAGGCAGTGTTGCTTAAGATGAGGCTTGCGCTGAAGAGGAGGCCAATGGGAAGAATAGAGCGAACAAACATGTCCTTTGTAAGGTGGACATCCCTCGCGCCGTCAAGAAGATGAGTCGTCCGTTGCAATATGCGCGTTCCTATGGCCTTTGAAAAAAACAGCGATGAGATGGGTGTGACACCTAATGAGAACCTGGCGCATACCGCAAAGCCAAGGTGCCAAGTAACAAGGAAGACGGGAAACTTGAAGTCGAGCGTGTTGTACAAGTAGTTGTTGTAGATGATGACGGTGGAGGAGAGCACAATCCATATAGGAATGATAAACGGGGTGGTCAACCTGGTCTTTGGCTTGGGAGTGGGCAAAGGGGCAGAGACGGGAGACGGTAGGGGAGTGTCCAGGTCGGACTCGGGCTTTGCGTTGAGGAACTGAGCATGGTCGACATCGGCTGTGCGAATACCGTTGTCGATGTACTTTTCTGACGCCATTGGTGTCGAGTAGACGTAGAGAGGAAAACGAAGGTGGGAACGGGGTGAGTGAATGACAATCAGTTGGCGTTTAGTGGCGTGGTGTCTTGTCTTGACTAGATATAGTGCTGAGGACCTCTGACACCGTCTACTCGTCACTCCTCTGTTCATGTCCAGTCTACAAGGCTACGTAGACCGTACGTCCCTCGATTCTATCTTCTGCTCTTTTCATTTCCTCACCTTCTCCCCTCTAAAGGCCGTGTCCTCCTCGTGCTCCAAGATGGACGTGCCATAACAGTACGTATTCTTTCCATTTCCGTCTACTCTCGTCTCACCCCGCCTTTCAGGGTGTTCTCGCTGGCTACGACCAAAAGTCCAACGTCGTCCTCTCAGATTCCAAAGAGCGCGTCTACAGCATGGACGAAGGCGTAGAGGAGATTCCCCTCGGTCTCTACCTCGTCAAAGGCGACATGATGTGCGTAGTTGCCAACTTGCCACTCCTTCGCTTCCCTCAATCGTCCTGTCCACCCACGTGTAGCATCCTTATCGGCGAGATCGATGAAGAACGCGACCGCACGATCGATCTTTCTACCATTCGCGCAGATCCTATCCAACCTATCCGCTACTAAGTTACAAGTTACAACATGATCACCCACTCCATGCCTCACATCCTCAATCTCCTCATTTCCTTCCCTTGGTCCCTCTCCCCGCCTCCGTTCCCCACTTTTTCACCACCTTTGCCACAGCACCTTCGCCACACGGGTTAATATCCAATCCGGGAATCGGTATCTCATGCGGCAATGCCCAGACCAACTTGGCGAACGTGGCATCATCAGCCCGCATCCTCTTATCGTCATAGCTACTATGCGACGTCAAAAATCAACGCCTTGCTAGCGCCTTAGCTCGTTACACATATTAAATTACATTATCATGTCATGCAAGCAACACCAACGCGAAGCAAAGCCCGTACGTTTCATTCTGTCACGGCAATTGCTCCAAGAATGAGAGGAGCAACGGGTGACCCATGTGAAGGAGGGTTAGAGTAACGTTACCTTCGACAAAATTTGTTGCTCTTCGAATCCACCGCTCCACGCACGCCACGATTTATTCCCCTCCGCCTCTCTTCCCTCCATTCTTTTGTAGATAAAAACGAATGAGATTATTCCCAGAGATAGACAGTGGGTAGAATGATGACCGAGCATAATGCGTGACAGATCTAGCTAAGTATGCGATAATGATACGGTACGAACATGCGACGTGCATGACCGCTGTTGAATCAGCAATGCCCCCAGGGAATAACCCTAGAAACGGAGCGCACCACCGGGTCCCTAAAATACAACAAGTAGAGTCCTAGCGTCTAAGATTGTTCAATATGAAAGAAAGGCAGAGCAAACGATCAATTTGTGACTTGGCGATCGATCTCCTCCGTGATGGTGCGCACGACAGCCTGAGCGTCCAATGCAAAGTCATCGTAACTTGGTATTTCGGAAAAAGCAGGCAGATTCCCGCCTGTATATTTTCTATGCGCACAACACACATCGTTCAGAAGGGCGGAGAGGAAAAGAGAAAAGAGACGAGAACGCACTGATTACCCTGCCATGCGATGTATCGGATACCCATCGACTGCACGACAGTCTCGCAGTCCCGATTGAACATGTTGGATGGGAAGAACTCCATGACGGTGCTCTGTGGCATACGCCTCATGAACGCCGCGTCTGCGAGGTGTGCACCATGCACGCTCAACACAATCTAAAAAAACAACAGTACAAGTCAGGAGACTATCTTTGAGGCGCGCGCCCCGCGACGCGGAAAAAAACTCACAGTCGATTGAACAATCGCACGCATACGCTCCGACCAGCTCGCCTTCTCGTCCACGACGTGTATCTTGACGCCGTTCGTCCTGGCCAGCCTTTGCAACTCATCGAGCAGTTTACCGTGATCGGCGGCTCGCAATCGCTCGCCCTCCATCCCTCCCTGATTAGAGAGGTATGTTATAGCGTGGGTCCCAGAGGCGCTCATGTCCTCGCCCAAGTACTCCGCTAACGTGCGTCGTACGGGCTCGAACCACTCCTCCCCCGCCCGTAGAGCGGTGAACGGCCGAGCCCACGCTGGAACACCGCGCAAGAGCCCCGCGCGCCGTGCGGCGCTGCGGTCTGCGATGACGACGCGGTCCAAGAGGAATGGCACGCCTATGCGCGCAAAATCGTCAAAGTCCTCCGCGAACTGCGCACCAACGAGGCTCGGGTAGGCCGCCTTGAACATCTGAGGATCTATGCCGATACGGGACCGTGGCCGCCGAACTCTCGAGTCCTCCTCCGGTGGCGGAGGAGGGCCCACAAACGTGGAAATTGATGCGAAGAGCAGGCGGTGTGGGGGGGAAAGCGAATGGGGAGAAGAGATATTCAGAGTGTTGTAGAGGCGCTGTAGGGAGAGGAGGGTGTGCGAATCTGTCATAGAGGGTCCATCGAATGACAAGAACGTGACACCATGTATACTGTCATGACGGCAGCACACGGCGAATGTCAGCCGACAACCAATGACGAAGTTGGAGATTAATTGCGCACCGTCCCCCATAGGGGCCCAATTTGCTGAGTGCGGCTTGGGCGGACAAAACCTGCCAATCGACATCGCGCGGTGGATCGTTAAGGTTCGCCATCGAGGACCCAATACTTTCGACAGGTGGCATGGATGTTGGGTCGTCAGCGACGATATAAAACGTGCCAGACGCTACAGTGACATTGTCGAGAATGGTAAAGCCTGGGGCCGATTTGCGGCGTTAGTGGCGACCGCCCCAAGGTGTGGGAGGGCAGAGACAAGACAGACGTACCAGGGACGTGCTGTCTGAGCTCCGTTCGCGGCACTTCTTCGCCCCAACGCACAAACTCGTCGTTCGCGCTCGTCGATCCCAAGCCCTCACCAAGCATATAACGACCCTCTGCAACACCTTGGAGCCACATCGCTTGCTCGCCACTTTGTCCCTCGCCACGTATGTATGCGTCTGGGTGACCGTGCGGCTTTCCATGCATCAGCCGTGTCGATTCGGCCTCTTTGACACCTGCAATGTGACCAGGTTCCCAGTCCCACTCGCCAAAAATCTCGTTTTCTAAGCGGTCGCGGTAACCCTCTACTTTACGGCCATCAGGACCTATAGGAGCGGGACTTGAAGAGAAGGGGAGGAGGGAGGAAGAGTCGATGCCAATGAGGCGGAGGGACGTGCTGATATTGTAGCCGACGATGAAAACCGTCACACAGAAAAGCAGGAGGGTCAATTCGCGCCTTGTTGGGGGCGAGGTCCAATCACCCATGGAAAGTGCTGGCAAGGGGACCTTGTTCTGTTCTGTTCCACTGGCAAGGAAGAAGACGAAACAACGCCTGAAGTGGAAAAATGAGTATCGTCTCAGCTGGGAATAGTGGATACACGGTGGGGAAAGAACGAACGGTGCCGTGAAAGAGAACGCTGTATGTGGTGGCGGCGCAGCGCTGGCTAGGGAATGATAATCACGATCACCAACTTGAATGTCCGCGCGTCCGCTGCACGGACGGGACTCCTCGGCCAATATACACCACAATTTATGTATTTGTGGCCTTCTCGAATCTCATATCATACGAGGGGAAAAAAAAAGTCCATCTTTGTCGTCTCACACTAGAACTAAATGGATGACTCCTCCGAGGTGGCGGTTGTTCGCTCGCGCAAATGGAAAAATCACGCATGGCAGACAGGAAGCATGGACTTCTATGTCTGGAACTGACACGGTGGTATCTGTCCATAAAGCAATGGATATGTGGTGATTGGTTCTACGGATTCCGGTACACTATGGCACACCGCTGGTACCATAGAGCAAAGCAACGACGGGTGTTTAGAGTTAAGCGGGTGCAAGAACATTCATCCTTATTCCTTCCCAACAACCCCCAAGTCTGGGATGACGGGCCAATTTTTTTTTCTGCATAGCAGCTTGGCTGCACGAGGCAGCCATCGCGTTGGCAAGTCAACCAGCCAGAATCGGATTTGCGGGTATTCACATGCATTGATTTCCGCCTCTCTCTAGAACTGCGGTGGTGAGGAAACTACAGCTGATCGCGGCACCAGCCAGGTTATCTTGAAATGCCGCCAGTAAAGCGATCAATCAATGTCATCCTGTACAGAGTCAAACGGATACTATCTGGGTCTCCCGGAGGCCGGTCGCAGTTGGGAACCAGAGCCCTATTCGTCCACAGACCGACGAGAATCTCGAGAAACATCACTGGTTCCGTTATCTTTCATACCGCTATTCGCCGTTAATTTCATGATGCACGCATCTGCTTTCCATTGTGCTTGTCAATAGCCTTAAGTCATTCATTCTTGGAGGGGAATGGGAGTTGGTTGCTCTGTAACTGACTCGGAGGACTTCAGGAGTGGAGCTATCCGTCAAACTGGTACTAGCCGTCGCCAGTGCTCGGTGCGCTAGTACCTTGCGAAGCACACGATCTCCCTCCATCATCTCAATTCCTCTGGGGGGCGATTGCTGCAACATCGGTGTCCTCGATCTCAGCAGACTTGAGA
The DNA here is from genome assembly GCA_003315895.1 of Lactifluus rugatus. Classification (NCBI taxonomy): domain Eukaryota; kingdom Fungi; phylum Basidiomycota; class Agaricomycetes; order Russulales; family Russulaceae; genus Lactifluus; species Lactifluus rugatus. The sequence continues at coordinate 6,153 of QFDW01000092.1, read as the reverse complement.
CTTATACAATCTCTTGCGAGGTGACGGTTCTATTTTCAATTAGAACGGATTTGCCTAGATGATTGTCTACAGTGTTATCTGTCGCCCCTTAGAGCTTGGCATTGACTTGAAATGGAGAACGAAGCAGCAGATTATTGAGCGTCTATACGAGCATCTGTTGCTGCACGGGAAACCCGATCCTCATCTGCCTCTTAAGCGCCTTCAGTGAATTAGTGTACACCTTTGGCGAAGCCGCTTTGACGTGCGGTTTTAATACCCCAGATGAGTGCGGAGGTGCAGCAGATAGGACGGCGTGATCATCACACACCTGGAGACGTAGAGGGGCAACCGAGAAAGCTTCGTTTCCTCTTATTTCCGACTTCTGCAAGGCCTTGTGGTCCCATCTTTTTGCCCTTGCTGCCTTACACATCGTGTATCATGTCTTCCGAACTCGAGGTTTACGGTCAGTAATGAGCTTTCTCGTGGAGCACCGTGATGCTGATCTTCTTTAACCACCACCACTCCCCAGCTTACCTTGTCAAGATCATCCATGTATTCAACGGTGTTTACCTGTACGGCTTTGATCTTGTTTCACAGCACGCACGAGACGGTTTTTTTTGACAGCTGATCATTGCAGATGGGAGTTCTTCAGTACCCTCAACTTTGAGTGGGAGGTATTCTCTGGCAGACGACCCTGGAAGTGGTCATTCGCCGTATATTTCACGACACGGCTTCTGGCATTGACGTCCGTCGTCCTAACCTTGGTCGGATTCAGCCTCACTACCCAGTTTAACTGCAATGTCAGTTAGTTGCCCGAGCACCCTCCTTTGGAGGCTGATCTTATCACAGGCATGGTTCCGTTGTGTCCTCGTTTCATCATGGTTCGCTGTCGCCATTGCCTCGTTCTTGTTAGCGCTTCGTGGGTAAGTGATCCGCAATCCGACCTTTTCCGAGTCCTATTATCGTCCCCTGATTGTACAGTTTCATACTTAGGATCGCCATCTGGGGACGAGACAGAATTATCACTGTAATCGCGTTGTTAACCTGGTTAGCGAACATGGCCATGGCATTCTATAGTGAGTTCTGTTGCACCTTCCGATTTCTTCTTCAAAGTTGACGAGGTGTATCCACCTAGGCTCCACAAGGGTAGGCGCTTAGTGCATGGAAGCGCTGTGCGCTGCGCTCAAAACTCACTTACCCCTCCACTTAGGCTCGAGTCATGTGGGTCCCTGTTTTATCGGCGTGTGCCATTACTGGGACGAGTAGTTTCCGCTGGGGCGTGCTTATCAATCTCATCGTGGACCTGTCCCTGCTCTGCATCATGTTTGTCGGCGTGTTACGCAAGAAGAATGCGACGCATCTCTGGCGGATGCTATACTTTCAAGGAATCTTCTGGATTCTCACTGCCATTGCAACCGAAGTGCCAGCTGTGGTGAGTGTAAATTGCCGAGGCGATGTCTTTTGTGTCCCTGTTGCGCAACCTGACTTCATCTCCATCAAGATCCTTCCTTTCTGGAATATGAACGGTATGCTTATCACCTGCTGGTGATCTGATTGCTCAATCTCATCCACTCTATCAGATGCATGGAATCTAGTAAGTGATATTTCGACGGTTTCCGTGAGGATACTACTTGATGTCTCTTTGACAAAGATGTTTCAAGTGCCACACAGTTCGTGTCCCTTCTGTCCTCGTCTGTCCTCATCTTGACCGCGAATCTTCAATTTGATTAAAGTGGTTCTCATGTTCGTTCAGATTCTTTCCGTTTGATCCTGAATGGCCGTTGATCGACTTGGGTTTCTGTAGGGTCATCATGTCAACGCGACTTTATCGCGACTTATTCCAGTACATCACAAAGTACGCTCCCCAGCCTGAGAACTCGGCTACCTTCTCTCAACTATTCATTTAAGTGATCACGACCAAATCCGTCGTCGTCGTGCCAATGTGTGCCAGTGGCCTCAACAAAGCGTGCAGGTTGCCATACACCAGACCGTGGAATACGATGTTGACCTTCGACACATTGATGAAGAGCGAGCAAGATCACCTCTTGGCGACGTCAAACAGACGACTTCTGTGCAGTCCCAAGTGGAGTTGGAGCTACATACAGCGGAAATCCAGATGAAGCTGGATTTTCAGATCTGAGGGTGTTAATCCCGAATAACGTGGAATGGAGTTCACCGGGGAGGGTGTGAATTCAGGTTCCTAGGTGATATATACGTATGGCCTTTGGGAAGGAAGGTACACAAACGGTATTAGTGGGGTTATCCCGGAGTTTGTAGAGTCGCTCCCAGGTCATACTGTACGTAATTAGTGAGTCTGGCATGTGCGCATGGCTGCCAGTGGCGGGCAGGTTCCGAACAAGTACTTAATCCATCTTACACATGTCATCCTTCCCGCTCACCCGTTTTGATCGACAGCCCAGAACGAAAGCAAGTCGGGCAGGTTCTGATACTAACCTTGACCCCCCTTGCAATCACCTCGAACTCCTCACTCAATTCTCACTGAATCACCATAAAATTTAACATGCAGCATCCTGTACTACCTGCAAGCAGTTTGGGGTATAAGATACTCCTGATGATCCTCAACCTACACTGAGCAGTCTGAAATAGGGCCGTGACGTAGCATGATTGGTCGAAAGGTGGGTCTGATCGAAAAGAGTTAGTACACGTACAAGTCACGTCCATGGTATCGAAGGCGGGATTT
>QFDW01000089.1:0-15189 GCA_003315895.1 Lactifluus rugatus | reverse complement strand
CAGCATGGTACTCCGAGTTGTCTTTGCGTAGCGTTGTGATATTAGCGGTGACTTGACAATTATCGAGCTGCCAGGCATAAGAGCGACTATGAAAGCGAGCGACCGATTACATACTTGAAGAACTGTGACTGGAAAGCGCGCTCCGTGCTCGTCCCACATCGCAGTCATGCCACGTTTCCGAGCTATAACGCCTGTTCGTATTGATTGTGGAGTCCATTTCGCGACTGTTGAGATGGAAGTTTCTGTTTCTGCATGGGCAATTACACTTTGATGAATCGCTCTACAATTATAAAGAGGATAATATCGAGCGAGTACCCTGACGCAAAACATGGAACAAACGCAAACAGTTTTGGTCTGACGCGTGCTGGCCCGGCCACTCATCGGACTTTGAAGCCTGCGGAACTAGTTCGCGTCCAACTATCTTCACAAGTGTGATGGAATGGATACTTGGCCGCCAACCGTCACATATGACTCGAAACAGAAGGGTAAAGGAAAACTTAAGGCTCTCCTCTCCCAATATCCTCTCCTTCAAGGTGGAGCCTTGACTTCCGCTACCCTTCGCGAAGACGGTAGCCGCTTACAATGGGTAGCAGCTCAAAACCGAATATACAGTGCGCATGACAATGGTTTTTATGAATTCTGCCTGATTCCGCTCGTTGTAGACCGGAAGCTTGTGTGCAGCGAAAATCCAGTTTTAACCTTTCCGGCGACGCGGTCTCCGCCGCTGCGCTCACGAACATCTTCAAGGCTTCAGCGTGCGGAACAAGGTGTAAGGGTCCTCTGCTATCTGTGCGTCTCGCGGTAATTATATATCATGCAGGCTCAATTTCTTCGAACCTACTACCCGGACGTGGATGTCCCTGCGGAACTGATCCGCGAGCAAGTCGGCGCGGATGCCCAGCTGGAAGACTCCTTACGTGCATTTGATCCACTCGTTGGGGACCTTATGGCGTCATTTCATGTGTCCGATGGCTCTAAGAGGAAGTGGAGTTTCGTGGCGTTTCCTATGAGCGAAAGTGGATGTGATCTAAGTAGTGTACTTCACATCCACTGGCGAGATGAAGTGTTAACGTTACCCTAGACTTTTCAAACATCGAGTTTTCTGCTGAGGGCGACATAGTCACTGAGCCTTCTCATTATCCGGCAAAGGCTTTTGAAACTCCAATCTGTCAAATCTCCTCGTCGTCCTCGTCAAATCTTGGTAGTGGTACGTCCTCATAATCCAGCAAAGGAGATTTCTCAAGCAAAGCAAAAGCAGTGATGGCAGTCCGGACATTCTCGTCAACATCGCTATTTTCCCTGTCCTTGCCAACGTCCCAGATAAACAAGAAGACATCATTCATAGATATTAAAGACATTGGTTCCTTTGACCGCTCGAATTTGAACGGGCACATGGGTGTGGACGTTCGGATACACAGTTCTTTGGGATATGCAGCACTCGTCAATGATCAAGGGCATATATTTAGACGCAAACTACTACACGACTCCAGCCTGTGAGCACGTCTTTCCAGCCTCTGCAGCCTCTGGTTTTCTCAGCACAGAACAGCGTCAAAGTTTACGAAGGAGCCTCCGATCCCCACAAACCCAATAACAACTTCTGGAGAATTGCCTTGGGAGAGCATGATGAGACCTGTTTTTTGATGTCATCTGAATTCGTACAGCTCGTTGACTTCAGGGTACATTTCTTCATTCCTGCCAAATGACTGACCCTCCATAAAATTAGACCCCAGAGCGTGGTATCCAAGTATACTCTGTGACGCGGGCGCCTGACTTGCTCACCTCCATCGGTTACGACCCAGGCGATGGCTTGTTGCGGCTCGTTACTACGAATGAGTTGATGTGGATTGACCCCCGCCTCCATATCAGACCCATGTTGGCATCGAAACACGAACGTGAATACGACAGAACCCTATCGTGCCATACCGTTGGCATTGGAAACGGTATGCGGTGTTAAGTTTTTCGAGCAAGTCATGCATTTTGTCCACTAAAATATCTCTAGCAAAATTGACAGTATTGTCATCACGAAATAACTGCCTTCTTGGAGTCTACGATGTCTCTGGTGACAAAACTGGCTTGATACAAAGTCATGCCTTGCCATACAGCTTGCCTTGTCGTTTTCCTAGCGGGCCACATGCCGGATTCTACGTTATACATCCTCACCCAGAGTCTGATAACGTAACTACTGCCTCTTTGCTTCAATTGACCAGTCGCGGTGGCATATACCAGAGTGCCCTCATGCTTTGCCAAGACCAAACGCAACCACTAGCCAGAATAGACAGATCTTGGTCCCCAGAAATCCATCGATTGGATGCTGCCTCTCATATAAAACGGCCATACGTCGGCAAACTGGGAGCCCGTGCCACGCAAGAAGTCGATTTTCGCCAGACTTATCAACGTATGTTATTTTTCACTGTATCCCCAATGCTCTCGCATCGCTCAAACTACACGCGCTTTTCAGGACTCTTTTCACCGCTCGATGCTACACAGGCCATCTATCCGCCCGAAAACGCTGATGCCGTCTATCAAACACTGGATGCGATGCGATCATTTTGGCAGCAAACTAATACCGCCCACGAACATCTTTTGACAACGTATGCATAAAGTAACATGTGCCTTCCATACGTTTACATGCTGTCTCAGGTTTGATATTGCCTTTCGCTCGGGAGAAGAGCCCACACATGCGTCGCGTGCCGATTTCTTGACACAAAGTACTTTGAATTCTAGGAGGGGCTTCCGTGCCTTGGTTCAAGGACGAGTCCCTCGAAAAAAACTACTCGAAGGGGCTGCATGGCATTTCAATCTTGAGTCTGTCCTCGAGAAATTCGTACCGGATATTTCTGGCGACATACAGTTGATCGCTCAGCGACTGCGCAAGTATGACCTCATGCTAGATGATTACCGTTCTGGGTCATCATTGCGAAGGGAGGTAGAAGCGCGGGAAGAGCTCGCGGTCGACTTGGTACTCTCGACGGACGTGTTTTCTGCCCACTCATTGTCAAAACCAGAGCCTGAAACAATGGAGGACGATGAATTTGAGACAATGTCTCGCGCTGCTGAAGCGATGACGTTGTCGGAGATAGGGGTGCCCTCAGTGCATTTCGGCTACCTGACTCCTATACCTGCTTCCGACCACCACGGTCTGGACATCCCAGTCATCGCAGGAACTGAGTCAGGTCTAGCACTGCCGCTGGGGGTGCGCCTGCTTCTAGCGGAGTGGGATACTGGTGTTCATCCTGACCGGTACGCGTATCATGACCCATACGACGACCAGCAGCCACCAGCCACCAGCCGAATGCCTCACACATCAATCCGAAAACGTGGAGGCAGAGACCAAGCTCAGAAAACGCAGTCTCAACATCCTCCGTTGGTTGCGACAACTGCCCCACCTGTGGTCACGCATTCTCGGACAATTCCGATATCCAATTCACAGCCCGAAGCAAGGCGTCTAGCATCGGGCTCTTTGGAGGACTTTGAGCGGTCCATAGAGCCACATCGTGACTCATACACGCCCTTGGTGAGCACACAGGTTGAACCAGGGCCTTTTGGCGGGCGGCCAACAATCGGTAGGAAAAAGGGAGCTCCCGGGAAGAAGAGGATGGGGGGGTTTTGAGTCATTCGAGTCACCAATGTCACGGGACGGAGCAAGGATGTGGATACCTCTTTGCTATTCAGGTTGGTGGTTGAAGTCTTTAACGCGTTGAGGCCTTGAGGGTTCCATTCTTGTTCGCCTTGCTGCATTTCGGGCCTTGGATGTATGTGGATCACCGCAGATTCAGGGGTGGGCTTACGTAGAAGACTACTAAAAGGGCGTGTAGAAGGGACTTTCCCATCGATTGTCATTGCAACGATGTGCTATTCCACGGTTCGTTTCGGGAGTTGTTCCTCTGACTCGACGGCACAGGCAACATGCGATATTCGTAAGCCGTAGATCAATGGGGTATTTCGGCTTCACCATGTGTGCCCGGCTCGGCTGAAGTATCTGGAGTGTGCTTACATAATCTCCGGTCGGCGTATTGCTTGCTGGTCTTTGACTTGGAAGCCACTTTGGTCCTTGAAACTATGGATCTGCAAGCGCACCTCACGGAAGCTTTTCTATTATATTTATATTTCGAGGAGAAAAGCGATCGCAACTCTGGACGGTCATTGGATCGGCCGTAAGAATGTGTCGGCGATAAGAGCTGACAGAGCAGGCACGGGCGGCTGTGAGGTGAAAGTGGGTGACTCAAGATCACAATCGGGCACCGATCGGGGTGTCGGTGGAACTTTCCCGTGCGTGCACAAAAGGTTTGTCCAAGTCTGGCTTGCGTGTGGGTCTTATATATTAAATCGACAACTCATGCCAATTGTCATACCACTCCTCGTCTCTGTCTCTCCTCCGCTCAATGCGTGGTATTCATCGCTCCGTCTCGAGCTCGCCCACTGCGGGTAGCGTAGATATCGACCAAGCGAAGAGTTCGTTCCATGAGCTCTCCCGGCAGTTGACTCAAGCTTCCGTCACTGAGGAGAATGAGAAGGGTGTCCGAAGTGCTCCCGGCCCCGCCATGGTCGACGGAAAGGACATCGAGAAGGGCGCATCTGACTTGGAACCGCCGTTCGACCTTCGCGAATATCTCAGTTCCTCTAACGATGCGAACGAGGCGGCCGGAATCAAACATAAGCACGTTGGTGTCATCTGGGAAGATTTTCACGTCGACGTTGTTGGGGGCTCAAACTTCAAGGTGAGTCAGCGCATGATGTTATCGAGTCGCGAGCGATCGCTGACGCGCCGTGCCGGACCTGTAGCTTCATGTGAGAACCTTTGGAGGTCAGTTCCAGTCAGTTTAGGGGTATTTGATTTGCTAATAAAAACGCTGGTTCTTCTTCTGCAGATGAATCATGGCAGTTCTGGTTGTCTCCGTTCTTCAAACTGCATTCGTACATCTCCACTCTTCTTCCGTCTCGTGTCAAGAACGTGCCGACAAGAACAATTCTTCACAAGTACGTCATTCTTATGAGTTTGCTTGCTACGAATGTGTTGTAACGTTTGACGAAGATCCTCCGGCCTTTTGGAGCCCGGACAGATGTGTCTCGTCCTGGGGACACCAGGTTCCGGTTGCAGTACTCTTTTGAAGGCTATCGCAAACGAACGAGAAGGTTTCTATCATGTTGGTGGTAACATCCGATATGCCGGGATTGATGCCAGGGAAATGGCAAAGGCATATAAGGGTGAACTTGTGTACAATGCCGAAGGTATGTTGGAGGCACGGTACTTGTTCATTCCTCCAACTGCTGAACACCATTTCCTGGTTCTAGATGATATCCATATACCTACTCTTACTGTGGGCCAGACGCTCAAGTTTGCTCTTTCTACCAAGACTCCTGGTCCCAAGGGTCGGTTACCGGGGATCTCTCGCTCAGATTTCAATGCCTCTGTCAAGAATATGCTACTCAAGATGCTTAATATTACTCACACAGAAAATACGCTGGTCGGCGACAGCTTTGTTCGCGGTGTTTCTGGAGGCGAGCGTAAGCGCGTTAGTATCGCAGAGATGATGACAACTCGAGCTCGGGTGCAATGCTGGGATAATTCTTCTCGTGGTCTGGATGCGTCTACCGCTCTAGATTTTGTGCGCTCTCTCAGGATCATGACTGATGTCCTTGGCCAGGCGACGTTTACTTCTCTGTATGAATTTTTTTTCACGGTTTTCTCAGAAGCTTACTGTCCCTGCTAGGTATCAAGCTGGAGAGGGTATTTACGAGCTATTCGACAAAGTCATGGTACTGGATGGAGGACGCACAGTGTACTTTGGGCCTCCGGACCAGGCGCGAGCTTACTTTGAACAGCTCGGATACCGATCACTTCTTCGCCAGAGCACAGCCGACTACCTTACTGGTTGCACAGACCCCAACGAACGTCAGTTTGCCCCCGGTAGATCGGAGGCTGATGTCCCTAGTACTCCAACAGCTCTTGAGGCTGCCTTTCGGTCTTCGGTCTTTGCTAGAGACATTGATGATCAGCTTTCCAAGTACAAACTACGCATGGAAACCGAAAGGACCGATCAAGAAGCTTTCCGAGCTGCTGTTACTCAGGATAAGAAAAAAGGCGTTTCCTCGAAGAGCCCTTACACCCTTGGCCTCGGGGATCAGGTTATGGCTTTGACGCGTCGGCAATTTCAAATGAAGTTGCAGGACAAATTCCAAATATACACCAACTTTGGCTTTATGACGGTCAGTGGTTCGCCCCTTTGTTAGGATGACGTGTCCGAAATACTAATTATTATCAACTTAGGTCCTTGCATTCTTTATTGGCGGCTGCTTCTATGATCTGCCTCCTACGTCCGCTGGTGCATTCACTCGTAGCAGCGTGCTCTTCACCGCACTCCTTGTCTCATCATTTGCTACATTCACCGAGGTCGGTCGCCTTCTTAAATGTTGAGCTAATTCTCAAACATTCATGCTATTGACAGATGCCCGTTCAAATGCTCGGCCGCCCGATTACTAAAAAACAAACAGGCTATGGCTTCTATCGCCCTGCTGCCGTCCAGATTGCCAACGCACTCGCGGATATACCATTCTCTGCCTTACGAATTTTGATCTACGACATCATCATCTATTTTATGACACACCTCGATCGCTCACCGGGCAGATTTTTCACGTTCCACCTCATAAATTACATCGCATTCCTAACAATGCAGGGCTTCTTCCGTACAATCGGTTTATTCTGTAGCAACTTCCACACAGCTTTCAGGGTGGCCGTGTCCGTCTTCCCGAACCTCATATTGTATGCCGGATACATGATTCCGATCAATCAAATGAAGCGCTGGTTGTTCTGGATCGTGAGTCGATTGGATACATTGATATCTCCGTCTTTTCATCACGTCGCTCTAGTTCTATATCAACCCAGTGAACTACGCATGGTCAGCCCTCATGAAGAACGAGTTTCAGCGACTCGACGTACGCATGTTGCTCTCTTTCTCCTCTCGGATATTTTCTCACCTATTGATTCCAAAGCTCACGTGCGACGGCGTTTATGTTGTCCCGCACAATGCTGGGAATGTTACCAAGTATCCGTATGAAGTTTTTTCCTGATTAGAATTCACCCGGGTTTCTGATGTAACCTGCAGCGCCGAATTAGGCCCAAACCAGATATGCACACTGTTTGGCGCCCAGGGTGGTAGCCGCATTGTCTCTGGCAAAGACTACATCAAGTTTGGTTATGGTCTCAATCCGGATAATATGTGGAGCAGGGATTTCACTGTCCTTGTCGCATTCCTCTTCTTCTTCTGGTTCACTCAGACAGTCGTCATCGAGATCTTCCCGGTAAGTACTGATAAAATCATTGTTGGGTTGCAGTCGATGGTGACTCTGCGTGTGCAGCAACTCGTTGGAAGCGGCGGTATTAGTTTCTTTGCGAAGGAAACGTCCGCCACGAAGAAGCTTAATGAGGAGCTGAAGACACGCAAGGCTCAGAAAGCTGAAGAGGAGCGTCTGGAGAAAATACGTGCCATGGATGGCATAAAGAGCAAGAGAGACCTGTACGTTTCATGACTTCTGGAGAAGCTCTGTTATCAATTTATCGATGTACTGTCCCACAGGGATGCCTTCACTGACCGAAGAGCTTTCACTTGGGAAAGGTTGAACTATCACGTCCCTGTCGCAGGGGGTTCCTTGCAGCTCCTCAACAACGTGTACGGCTACGTAAAGCCAGGTACCCTCACTGCTTTAATGGGGGCCTCAGGAGCCGGTAAAACGACCTGTCTCGACGTCCTTGCTCAGAGGAAAAACATTGGTGTGGTGTCCGGAGACGTTCTTGTTGATGGCCGACCGCTCGACACAGACTTTGCTCGCGGAACTGCATATGGTTGGTCTCTCCGATGTATATCACGGCATCGTCATTAATAGCATGCATGTGTAGCTGAACAAATGGACGTTCACGAAGGGAACGCTACCGTTCGCGAAGCCATGCGCTTCTCTGCGTATCTTCGGCAACCTTTCCATGTTCCGAAGGAGGAAAAGGATGCCTACGTCGAGGACATGATTGAGCTCCTTGAGCTACAGGATCTATCCGAGGCGGTCATCTGGAGTCTTGGCGTTGAGGCGCGCAAACGGCTTACCATCGGTGTCGAGCTCGCAAGCAAACCAGAATTGCTTCTTTTCCTAGATGAGCCTACTTCCGGACTAGATGCACAGAGCGCTTGGAACCTCGTCCGCTTCCTACGCAAGTTGGCGGATAGTGGACAGGCCATATTGTGCACTATTCATCAACCCTCGTCACTACTCTTCGAGAGCTTCGATCGGCTGCTGTTACTGGGGAAGGGTGGAAATACGATTTACTTCGGTGACATCGGCGACGACTCGCATGTGATGCGCGACTATTTCGCGCGGTACGGCGCGCAATGCCCACCGAACGTTAATCCTGCAGAGTACATGCTCGAGGCTATTGGAGCGGGTATTACCCCTAGGATTGGAGACCGCGATTGGAAGGACATCTGGGCTGACTCTCCCGAATTTGCTCGCACAAAGACGGAGGTTGAGGAGATTAAGCGCGATGCGTTGGCTCGTGATCGATCTGTTGACACAAGCCGCTCAACATGTACGTCCGCTTGATTACAGGCCATCGTCAGCCCCCCTTTGCTGAACTACTCATGCAGATGCGACGCCACTGTGGTACCAGATAAGAGTCGTCGTGCGACGGAATGCTCTTGCACTGTGGAGATCGCCTGCTTATATCTTCACACGACTTTTCTCGCACTTGCTTGTATCCCTTTGCGTGTCGCTACCGTTCCTTCACCTAGGACACAGCACACGAGACTTGCAATATCGTGTCTTTGGCATGTAAGTATCTAAACCATCTGGTGATGATAGTATCCTGATGACGGGTCAGTTTCTGGGTTATCGTTCTGCCTGGTCTGGTCATTCCCCAGCTCGAACCAATATTTCTCATGAACCGCAGCGTTTTTATACGCGAATCTTCGAGTAGGATCTATTCCCCGTACGTCTTCGCTATAGGCCAACTACTTGGCGAGATCCCGTATTCCATTATCTGTGCAGCCTTCTACTGGGCATTGATGGTGCGTGCTACAGCAGCAATCGAAGGTCCACGAGTAATACTTTCCGCAGGTATATCCTATGCATTTTGGTCAAGGATCTGTTGGCATAAGTGGCACTGGCTTCCAGTTCCTTGTTGTCTTGGTCACGGAGTTGTTCGCTGTATCTCTTGGTCAGCTAATTGCGTCCGTTACGCCAAGCATCCAGATCGCTGCCCTCTTCACGCCGCCGATTCAGATTGTTCTTAGTAACATGTGCGGAGTGACCATTCCCTACCCCACTCTCATCAAGTTCTGGAGAGCTTGGTTATACCAGCTGGACCCCTTCACTCGGATGTTGGCCGCTATGTTGTCGACGGAGCTCCAGTATGTATCTGGGCAGCTATGTACCCTACGACTCATTTGACAGTTATTTTTTGCAGTGGACTAAAAATAACGTGTAAGCCCGACGAATTTGCGGTGTTTAATCCGCCATCTGGTCAGACGTGCGCGGACTGGGCAAGTGACTTCGTGAAAGCTGTAAGCGGCTACCTTGACAACCCGAATGACACTACTGGGTGCAGATATTGCCAGTATGCGGTGAGTGTTCTGAACAAGACACCTCCTGTCGATGCACTTACTTTGGTTAAGGTCGGTGACGAGTTCTTCTTGCCACTCAACATCAAATACTCTGAACGCTGGCGGAACGTGGGGATCTTTTTCTGCTTCTTCGGTACGTTCCTCTATATTGTTAGGATGCAATTTTCTGATTGTACGTTGGTCTAGTCTTTAATTTCGTCGCTACTATCAGTACGTTCTCTGCTATTTCTGGCCATGCGGTAGTGCTGACTAGGTCTTCAGTTGCCTCACGTTATCTTCGCTTTTCCCGGCGCTAGATCATAGATTAATGCATCGTGTCCTTTTTCTAACGCCCAACGCCACGAACTGTTTTCCTACTTCTGCTAGTATGCCACCTCACGGTTTGGTACGACTACTATAATTTGCACGATTACTACCTAGACATACATGACGACTACTAGACGTAGTTTACTGTCACGAGAATACATAGTTTACATCACGTCGAACGTAAAACGAGGCCGCGTGACCTATACGTGAGCGCGAAAAAGGTAGGACAGTAACGCCGATCGCCGGTTTGTGCTGAAGCCGCCGCTGTATGCGCCACGAGCACGCGGGATTCGGGATCTGCTTAGCTTTCCTTCCTTCGCCGTCGCCTGCCCGTGTGGTTCACAATTAGCTCCGTTTTACAATCACCCAAGCCACCGTGCCAACGCACGAAACTGGACTCTCGGCCAGCCCAGTATAAGTTCAATCTATGGATGGACAAAGGTCTGCCACCTAGTTCATGTGATAAAGACGCGTTCAATTCCCAACCGCTGTGGGTGCCCAGGCCGTCGGATACTATATTCAGCTCCATCTATATCAATGAGGCACTCCGACGTAAGGCAGACTAAAGACTGCCTCGCAATCCGAGCTCTGACGTGTACGGCTCTGCTGACGCATAGGTAACAAAGCGGTCGTCTGCGCGCTCTCTGCGAGCTACATCTCGACTTTTGCTGGGTACCCAGTGAGTTCCGCTTGCCTCTTGTAAGCGACTATCTTTTGTCCTCATAGTTTCTGCGTGGTAGTTGGACTCTCTCAAGTCACGATTGCAAACCACGAAGACCCCCATTTCAGTCCCTCGTATCGCCCTACTTGTTTACCGCGAAGAAGGTATCATCGGCTTTTATAGAGGGCTGTGGATTCCCCTCATGACCATTTCATTCGTCCGTACGTGCCTTACATACCATCAGGGGGCCCGGAGAACTAATCTCGGCTATGCGACTGCAGGCGCCGCCTCGTTCACCATATACACTCGTACAAAAGAGTTTTTCCGTGATTACCATTTGGTTGACCACAGTAAGTTGCTTGGTTGTGCTGCAATTGGTGGGATTGGGGGCGCGATGGCGGGCTCGTTGATATCTTTTGGGAGTGCACGTGGGTCTCTCTCCATCCTGTCTCTCTTTATATGGCTTTTCTTAATGGCGGGACTACTGGTAGCCTTCGAACTTGTCAAGGTGCTATTACACTCATTTCACGACACGAGTCAACAGCTGACGAGTGCTGCCAGGTTCGGCGGCAGCTGGAATACACCATTGCACAGAAGAAGGGAGTCAAGCTGATCAAAACTCCGAGTACCGCCGCCGCCGTGCGCGACATCTTCCGAACTGGAGGAATCTTTGGGCTGTATACCGGCTTTCGCCTTCATTTTCGTAAGTGAACGTCGTCGTTCGTCACATAAGAAGCCACTGACGTAGCACGCAGTGCGTGATACCGCTGGCACTGCGCTCTATTTCCTAGAGTATGACGGGATGCGACACCTATTAGGGAGGCTCCCTTCTGGGGAACAGGGACCGACGCCATCGTGGCTCCCAATACATGCGTCCCTTGTGCCGTTTGTTTGTGGATCCTTATCTGGCGTGACTTCTTGGGCCCTCATCTATCCCATGGATGTGTGAGTAAAATTCCTTTTGTTGATCATGTTCTTAAGATTACCTTGTGTGTGGCTCTATCAGTGTCAAAACCAAAGTGCAGCAGCGAGCCCTGGCTGGAGAATTGTATCGGGGTCCAGCCGAGACGCTTCATCGTCTAATCAGAGGTGAGCCGTGTTCTTATTGGAGGCGCGAATGGCACGAGAGCTAATTTGAGGATGGAGGACCCGACCCCCAAAACCCGAAACCGCTCATTGCCGGCATCGCGCGAATATACCGCGGCCTTGGCGTGAGTGCGTTGCGTAGCGTAACCACCCATGGCCTGCTTTGGACGTTCTTCGACCTTGCCTCAGGCTTTATCGACAGTCTTCCTCTTCCAGAGTCTCCTACCTAATCCTTCGGTCTGTACCCTGTACCTAACAGCATTTTTCGACGCATCATCGGCTACCTCTCGCATTTACCTTCATAGATATTCACACTATACATTATAGCACGAGCACAATTGGTATGTTCCTGAACTGAAACTTTAGAACGGGTGCGCCTCGAAAGAGTAACTTCTCTATACAAAAGATTCTGGTGGATCGCTGCCGGCTGCAATGAGGTGCGTATGGCCCATACTGAGTCAAGGAGAAATGAACATTGTTCGTTTCTCTTTAGAAGAACGTGGTCGCATCCCGGATGCAGTTGTGTTGTGGATGGGGCACTCTTGCCATGGTGTCCCTTTGGAAAAAGGCCAGAATCTCTTAGTACTCCGATCCGCGGGATTGGCGGAGACGAGGGTATTTGTTTCGCGTTCGCACAGCCGGCTGCAATAATATCAGATGATAAGCACGATAACTGTCCTTTTCGACCCACGGATGTCATGCGTGGCAATTGGTTTGGTGTCAACGGGTACCGAGGGAGAGTATAAAGCGAAGGAAAACGAACAGTGTGCGGAAAGTGAAGAATTCATCTTGTACTATCGGAGACATCTACGCGAACATACATGAGGGTGGGACCAGGCTTGGTAACAACGTCGTTAACACCTCGGGACGAGTGACACGAATTAATGCGAGTGTTTGGCGATTCTGGTGCAGTGCCAGTGGACAACTTGAATTAGATACCTGCCCCATTGCGTCTACCTATTGAGACATCTGTTTATTGACCGCTCTACAGGAGTCCATCCATTGATGAAGTCAAAGTTTGTCGTAGTGCGTCGCGTTCCGAAGAAACAAGGAAGAACCACGTTGCCTGTTAATGCCGCATTGTGCCCACGCCCAAGTTCTTCGAAGCACCGGTCATGCTTGCTCCGATGACTATAACTGACTCGGTCGTGTAGCTTCATCAAGATAACAGTAAACCCTTCGAAGGTGCTCATTACCCAAGCAGCCTGACTCTCAACACATCGTCTATCACCGGTTCGGAACAATGGTACATCTCACCCAGTACCCTTACTAGTACCGACTACCCTAAGAACCCGGGTATCATCTGGAAATTCCCGAAAGCGGCCTGCCCTTTGTCGCCAGGCTGAGCTGACAAAGTGACGAAGCCGAGTAGTACGCAAGCGTTGCTTACTTTTCGGAGATTACTGTGCAGTATTTCAAGACGATCCACATTCGATTGTCGCTTATCGCTGCCACGTTCCTGTTCACAACGCAACGACGTCAAATTGACAGCGGGCACGAGGACATGGCCAAGGACTCAGATGACCTGATCAGGGCTTGATTCAATTGATGACCGAACCCGGATATATAATCGGGCCTAAGGCCGGATGCATCGGGTGGTCCAAACGGTAAGTGTGCTTACCTGAATAAATTGACGTAAACTCCGAATTGTCAGAACTCGCCACTCTCGCCACTGGCTCTGCCCCTGCCAAGCCCTAACAGTAATCGCCTATCTGTAAACGCCGACGGCATTTGTCATCTCTCGCCAGGTCTTCTAGACAATGAGTGCTTGGATGGAAAGAACTATACATCAGAGCCACCTGAAGATTCAAGATTGGCCTAAAGTCTCTATGCTTCAAGTTGAGTTGGTTCCGAGGCTACTAGTGTTGGTCGGCAATTTGATGTGTGACCGGGCAAGCAGGTATGGCATTATCCACGTGAAAAAACAGGCGCTTCTCCTACTTCTGCGATGGCTTATACACTATGCGGTACCAAGCAGAAGGTCAATGCATTAAAGCCTCTTAAAGCCAAGTGACTTCCCAGGTGACCGTCCGGTCCGTTGCTTGACGTGACTGGGAGAACCTCACACCATCTAGGGGAATTTTCAAGCTCTACTTCGAATATGGCCTCATCCACTCCCACTCTCTTCTTGGAAGGGAGGGATCATGCCGGAATTTGATTCTGGAATTTGTACTCAAAACTGACACCGATGCCTGGCAGCCACAAGTGGTCGGCAGATTCGATGCCTGCCTTCCCGCCTCCTCCTGGTCAGCAGCCCCAATTTAGGCTTTTGCCTAGTCTCCTCCGCCAGACCTCCGCAGGCTATCTCGGTTTTAACAGCAGCATTCTATCACACACTTGCGCACTACACCGTATTGATGGTGCGCTAATCCTCAGTTCGAGGACTGTTGCGGCAGTATTGCCTGCCCTTTGATTCCGGCTTTATACTCTTAAATCTGTCAGCCTCTTCTGTCCATTCGAATCCTGTGCCTCTCCGACAGTCATACCACTTCTCATACCACCAGTACAGTCCTTTTTCCATCCCTTCCTAATAACAAGGAACAACCCACCAGCCCAGCTGCCATGTCACCTTACCATTCTAACCGTGCCCCCTTCTTTTCCAACCACATAGTCAAGTCCCCCAGCACGTTTTGAAAGAATACGAAATTCTAGACTATTGGGAATCGCTGGATAGCTACGTCACACACGACTGGGCCCAGGGCGACTTGGGCCAGCCCCTCGAAGTCACCTATCCTGATCGCGCCTATTCAAAGCAATATGATTAAGTTCGGTAAGCCTCCCAGTCATATATGTGGGCGGAGTCCTCGCACAAGCTTGACGTGTGGTGCTGTTTCAGCTTTTTTGTTGCCATTGATGCTTAGATCGAGACGCAAGGACCCCAGGCCACTTAGATTCACTGGCAACACAACAATGAACAAGTCTCTTTTCAGGCCTCCACAAGGGTTACCCAGTCAGCCACGTATGAGTCGAGGCTGCTTTGGATTCTGTTCTAAACAAAGCTACCCGCAACTGCGTCATGGGTTGAGTAATCTGGCTTATTCTAAATGGATATAATAGGCGGCCTTTTCTCACGGTGATGTAGGTGATGTCATCGACGTCGCCTTATAAGAGTAGAAAAGAAAAGAGGTAATTGTTTCTGGTAAACTGGAGCCCGATAACCTAAAAGAGGAAAAATATGTCATCTTATCTGTGAATGATGTAATCTTGGTTACATGAAGCACTTTACAAAACACCACCCGCACCATACGGTGATGACTGTCCACTTCTTGGGCAGTTGGGTGGTATATAAAGTCGAGATTACCATCAACTCATGCAACTACCACTCTATTTCCTGCACCAGATTTATATCTCGACTTTCTGTTGACCAACGTTATGGCCTCTGTATCTCGAACCGTGATGAAAAAGGTTCTCTCGCAAGAAACCTCAGAGGTACATGATTCTCCCCTTCCTCGCATATGGATACTAAAAAGATGCAACAGGGAGCTGGCGCGCTCGTTCGCCGCTCAATAGGTTCCCCGCAGCTGCGGAACC